>CM055273.1:44446885-44504782 GCA_029237695.1 Conchocele bisecta
CCATTTTGTCAACCAGCGACCTAGTTTTCATTATAATTGAAATCTTTTTCATTATTGTTTAATAAATATACTTTATATTTTTAAAACAATAATGAAAAACATGTGCCGTATGTTCGATACAATTGAACGACTCGACTTGATACCGACATTTTAACAAAATTAGCAGAGCATTATGTGACATATTTTGATTATTGATATTTAATTCACATCCTTCTTAAAATAAGAACAACTATATATTTGCATACATGAACAGCGACGAACAGAACAGATATTGAAATACAAATGTTCTTATAACATTATATATAATATATACATAAACTATTATATACAATAGCAATTATTATCTAACTGCCAACATAAAATTACTGACCTGTCTATTAAAGTTAATCCTTGTTGTTTTTTTTCTGGTAAATCCTTATATTCCGATATATGCGTCAACGCGAAACTATATAAAATTCAATCTGTATTCGTGAATACTGAAACAGCTCGGCAATACACAAATACTCAGTCGCTTGAAGGTAGATCAATAGTATGCAACAGATCGTTCTCTGCTCATTGGCTGACAGCGATCACGTGGGTAGACGGATACTTGCATAATTAATTACCTATCTAAACATTCCACCTGTCCAGTTTGCGGATTTGAGTCATTTCGTGGTAATTTGATTACGCTAATTAAGTTATTTGCGCTAATTACTGCACAGTGATGTAGCTTTGTTAATGAATTATGTTTCGACAAGGGAAAAGGGGCCTGCTTCTAGGTTGTTGGCCAGTTATTATTATTAGTATCCCCTCGTCGATAGGCAAGAGGGGATATATCGTTAGTCCATGTACGTACGTACGTGCGTATGTTAGTACAGTGGGGTCAGCGTGTAAGTGCACACACGAACGAACACGACAGGTTGGAACCAACCTGTCGTGTTCGTTCGTGTCTGCACTTACACGCTGACCCCACAGTAATACCCTTTAATTTTCCAATTACTTATGAACTCCTTCATCGATTTTGATACTATTTTGTCACAATGTGTGTCTATAAATTGTGCTTCTCTTTGCATACGATCCATGTCCGACCGCCCAAGGTGAAGGTCACTGATACCTTATGTTCACCTTGTTTGTAATATAATGCGTTAAACATTTTGTTTCTGTTTGTTGTTTTACAGTGGAACCTCTCTAAACCGGACACCAAGAAAACACATGTGATCTTATTTTCGATGAGTTTTGTGGTCATTTATCTCAGGTGATAATGTCTGTTCGTGATTGCATAGCACACAGCTATGTCTCCGAATGATCAAATGTCTGATCTACAATGAAATCTCGTTATCCCTAAGCTAATCCCCTTACTGGCAGCCTTGATAATAAAGTGAAACCTCTCTAAACCCGACACCCTGGGGTATAAAGTGAAACCTCTCTAAACCGGACACCCTGGGGTATCAAATGAAACCTCTCTAAACCGGACACCCTGGGAGGTCCCCAGGGTGTCCGGTTTAGAGAGGTTTAACTTTATTATCAATGCTCCTAGTCACGGGGTTAGCTTAGTGATAACGATGTCCTTATTATTCCCTCGCCGATATGTAATATGGGATATATCATTAGTCCGTACGTACGTGCGTACGCACGTATAGTCCGCAGACGATAACTTGCTACTTGTTTACAAACAAACCGGTCATAAACAAAACATAGAATAGGTGAGACAGGTAAATATACCCGTGCCAGTATACCCTTGCAATATTGATTTTGAGATTTGTCATCAAGTATTATGTAGTCGAGGGGTTAGAGTGACGGATATCAATGCCGTAGGTAGTGAGTTCGAATCTTTGTTTTTCATACATATATACACATATATTTTGATTTGTTTATATTTTATTATATACTTCTTTTTTATGTGTGTTGCTATTACAAACTACATTAACTAAGCCTGAGATAGATTACATGTAGAACGTCAGTCTCACTTTGAAGAAAACTAATAACTAAATGCACATTTCATATGTGTGTACATGAAGAATCTGGAATATGTTCTCGCCGACCATGTCACATTGAGGTTATACAGCAAGAGTGATAGCCCTTGCCATTTCACGTATTCCCTTCTCCAGCAAGCAGTCATAAAACGAACAGAATGATATCGACAAAAGTAATGCGTTTTGTGAGGTTCGAACTCTCGATCAGATAAAATGAACAAAAGATCTGCAAACGTATGGATATTCTCCCGCTTCGATACCACTGAGCCACACTAAATGTCTATATTGCGACCCAAGATACACTATTATATTGACAATGCATGCACGTGCACTTTATAATGTAGTTATTATACACGAAAACGAGGCTGTGATATGATAATACACCTGGTCTACCTATATTTGGACTCATCGATTAACCTCCAGCAACTTATAATCGTCTGTCATTTATACTAGATACACATTTCATTTTTCAATAACTCATAAACCACTTCACCGATTTTGATAATATTTGGCCACAATGTGTGTCTATGGATGGTGCTCTGTTCTGCATACGACCCATGTCCGACCGCCCAAGGTCAATAAGGACTTACTTTTTTTTTAAATATATGCTGCCAGCGAGGGGATTTGCTTAGTGATAACGATGCCCTCGTTGTTATTATTATTATTATTATTATTATTATTTATTATCTATTATTATTATTATTATTATTATTTATTATTATTATATTATTATTTATTATTATTATTATTATTATTATTATTATATTGATTATTGATTGATGAGGGTTCTAACTCTTTCAACATTACATACATGTACCACTTTAGCAGCGTAGCCAGACAGTGTAGATCCAGATGAGCTGGTTCGTAGCGAGTCGTCTCATCCGGATCTGCATTTCTCAGAAACACACACCCTTCTTACAAATGGAGATGGATGAAAATCATTTTATGACGAATCGTTTAATTAACATTTACAGTTATTTAGGGTGGAAATGGTTAAGTCAGTTCAACAGAAAGGTCAGGCCGTGGCCACCCGACTGACTCTGTGCCAGCATGCTGGTCGTCTGTACAAAGCAAACCCCGTATTTTCTTGGGTATTTTCTTTTTTTAGACCAAATACAAGTCAACTAGGGTGTGTCTGAACAATGCTCTCGCAGTCTTGGTGGCTCTATAGAGATTGAGGCGAAACATAAGCGCCGGAATTACAGACATACAACAACGTTTCACTGGGCTAAAGGCGTCACATGGCCTCTTTTAAGCCTCTGTTAACGGGGTCGAATCCCATATATTACCTGTGATGGGAATTCTTCCGCCAGGCTCGAACTTCATACGCGGTATCTAGTCATGTCTGATATACTTGATATCAAAATACACTGGCCTGATACTTTATATATGTGGCTGTGACTTAAGAAATGGGGCCTTATGGGTTATGCGGCAGTGTAGATCCAGATCAGCCTGTGCATCCGCACAGTCTGATCAGGATCTTCACTGTGCGTCTTTCCATCAATGAAATACCCGCCATGCTTATAACAAGCAATATAGGTAATTTTGTTCAGGCTACATGAGTGTGCTATTTGATCAGGAGCTACATTGGTCACAATTCCCATAATCCCCATTTCCCCAGTCACGGCCACATGTTAGTATTAGTATTTTAGTTGTGTGCAGTAACTCTGCAAAACTCCCGTACCGTCAACAGGAGTTTTGCAGAGTTACCTCCCATAACTAGTACTCTTGACCCCGTTGATATCAAGCTCAGCAGGCTCGTGTCGACGCCTACTACTTGCATAGCATTGCCTGATAAACTTGATATCGAAAGACAGTCTCTTTATTCTTAAATATTGGACTATTTGAGTCTGGGCCATGTACTACATCGCATCATGGGTTTTCGTCAATACAAATCAGTAATAGCTTCCATAGATAATGTCTCAAACTGCCCAACAAATCACAGCTATTCGATAAGTAAGTCACAATCGCCTAAATCTGGCATTCTCGCCTCGCGTTCTCGCGTCCTCGCAATCCCGTATATGTTTAACTACACTAAATCTTCAGATATTCATGCGCGATGTAAAAGTAGTACAGCAAAGAAAATAATAAACAATTTATGACATGTACACTCTTTGCTTGCAGAAACCGATCAACTGAATAATGCGCATTTGATATGAAACTGTCGTCAACTTTCGACATCATTTACGGTACATATTTTGCATGAGATATTGCACATGTTCTTAGATAGATAATCACATGGCGTGCCAGTCTAAAATATCAAATCCACTGGACATCCATATTATATTACTGTTTTAAATTAAATTGGGAAAAAAATAATATAAAATCAGGGCAGGGGTTCTATTCATTTTGTGGGCAATAAAATACGATTCGTGTCATGTTTTTTTATGAGGGTAATACACTATGTTGTACATTGCTTAACCCATTAAAGACGGGATACAATTATAGTAGTATGAAACTTTTATGAGAAACAAATCCCTATTTTCTTTATTTCGTCTCAAAAGTATATGTTGTTACCACTCGTTTGAACCGTCTCGACGAGACGGTTAAAATGAGTGGTAGCAACATATACCTTTTTGGAGAAATAAAACAAATACTGATATTTAAAAAAAGAAGAAAAAGGATAACAATATCGTATCCTTAGACTGAAATGAGTTAAAGCTACTGGTGTACGGTTGTGGTACTATATATCAAAAAACCAATAAAGTATAAACTAAATTATGGTGCTCAATGGCTACGTATAATTTGTATAGCTAACGTTCGCATTTACCACGAGGAAACAAAAGAAACTAGAAAATGTGTTCATAGAACAAAGATGTCCCACATATTGCTTTGATAGTAAACGAGGCAAAATTCCAAGTCCAAACATCCATGGCTCAGTGTCAAAGGAAAAATAGAAATTCACTTTGTGCATCTACACACCATAAGGAAGCTACATACCAAGCATCAAGCCTCCAGCCATTACGGTTTAGATGTTTTACAAGTTACAAGGCAAAATGGTGAAATTCTAAGTCGAACAGGGGGAGATATTCCATCTCCACGGGGTCGAATAAAAAAATCGGATTAAACTTTGCGCATCTACTCATCATACGGAAGCTAAATACCAAGTTTCAGGTCTATAACTAGTACGGTTTAACAGTTTTACAAGTTACAAGGCAAAATTGGTAAATTCTAAGTCGAAAAGGGGGAGATAATCCATCAAATATCGAAATAAACTTGAATATCTATGACGATACTAGCACTGGTGTGTTGTTTCAATTTTCACCGATATCGGTATATACATGTAAGTATCAGATTTTTATCTTGTTGAACGCAACACAACAAGATAGTAAATCATATATTTATGTACCTACATTTATATGGGTGAAAATAGAAACAACCCAGCGGCAGGTATCGTCATATATCTTCAATTAAATCACTTTACACAGGGCCATGATGAAAACACGATTTTCCTGATATGCCCCTTTAAATGAATTCATACGTCAATCACATATTGCTAGTTGTACGTTCCCTGCAATGACAGATTATCGTTGTGTATATATACTTATGTACAGAATCGAGTGCCTTAATCTCACCCAGGTGTCAACGTTTCTGAACATCTATTGACAATCTCAACTCACAATCAAGCAGTTTGATTGGCTGAGCCTGATCTGTATTACAGCTCAGGCTCAATCAATCCAGCTGCATGGTTTCAAGCACAATATTCAAGTAGTTTGAAACACAACAAGATTAGCGCAGGTGGTAGTGTATATATATTTATTAATTTATTGAATACAACTATTTGTTCTATATTTTTTATAATTATTTGAAGTATATTGCCATTTATCTATACCATAACCGTACACAACTATACTTACATGTATTAATGTCTATGTGTGGCTGTGACTGAAATAATGGTGACCACTGTAGCTCCTGATGGAACAAACAGCTCATGACGTAACCTGATAATGATCTATGTTGCTTGTTAGAAGCATGCCGGGTGTTTGGTCTCTGAAATAGCTAACAGTGCAGATCCTGATCAGACTGTGCGGTTGCACATGCTGATCCGAATCTACAATGGTCGCAAAACCCATAAGACCCATTTATCCAGTCACAGCCATATATGTGTTTTCGTAGGATGTGATGGGGTGCCAGCCTTTCACTTGTATTGTGTTTCATTTCATTTGAGCGAAATTGTCTCTTCCTACATACATAAGCCATCGTTCAAGGGAGTTAACTACGACTTGGAAATGGAACAATTCATTGTTAGAGTTATCGCCCTACTGAGTTCTGATGTTGTTGCGGTGCCGTACCTTTTGCGGTAAGACTGTATACGATGGTCCCGTCTCGATATGACCTTAGCTGTTGCTGGGACGTTACACCCATTCGCTTCATTTCACTTAAAGGTACATGCCCACTCAGTAGGCACAAAATGTTCTTTATATCAGAGACATCATCTGCAGTGAGACATTTTCTGGCAACAATTCATTCACCGTTAATCCACTTATTGATTGGCATTATTATACATTTTATATCAGACGTAAATTTCTACACTGATATCACGGGCGATAACCGTGTTTCATTAAAATGCTAACGGACTTTACTATTTATTCTCCGTATTTATCTTTTGATGTGAAATGATCATACTTTATAATCTGTCGAACATATTCATTTTTCAGGTGACGCATTTAATTAATTTAGTATAAATAATTAAAAAATATCTGCCTCATTTGCATATGAAGATAGCCTGATACCACCGCGAGTCACTATCAGTAAAATAACTATTACTACTGTCTGTTCCACGTTTTGCTGCCGACGAACATTTGGCCATTAAACACATTAAATGTAAAAAATATTTAGAAGTACATGTAAGTACTTTTTCATCAATAACAAAAAAAGTCACCCTCCCAAAAAAAAAATTGTTTGATGAAATTCCATCAAATATTGATTTTATTGCGAAAAAAACATCTTCCTATGGGAATTTAACATGGGGAGTCAATTTCCAAAATTGTTCGTTGTTTGATCCTTCAGGATCAAAAAACGAAAAATTTTGGAAATTGACTCCGAAACCTGGCGAGATAACTTGAAAATGATGTAATTACGAAAACAAAAGTTAGATTTTGAAAATCGGTCCACAAATTAATTTTTTTTTTAAAAAATTATATTTTTAGCCCCCATGTTAAATTCCCATAAGAAAATCGTTTTTTCGCAATAAAATAAATATTTGATGGAATTTCATCAAATAATATATTTTGGGGAGGGCGACTATTTTGTTATTGATGAAAAAGTACTTACTTTTAAATATTGTTTAGATTTAATGTGTTTAATAGCCAAAAGTTCGTCGGCAGCAAAACGTGGAACAGACAGTAGTAATAGTTATTTTACTGACAGTGACTCGCAGTGGTAACAGGCTATCTTCATTACAGACAGTAAATTGTTATACATTTTATATGTATAGGGGCACGCGTACATTTTAGAACTGGTGGACTAGTGACACAATTATACACTGATCTCATTCCTATAAGAACATTTTGTGTCTACTGAGTGGGCAAGTACCTTTAAATTGTCACCACCCAACTGGCACAGTTTCCTTTGACGGGCCATGCAGAATAAATTGGCACCACCTTACTAGTTCCTTTTCTTATTTGTGGCGGCTGTGACTAGACTATTTTTTAGCATAGAGTACTTGTATCACTCTCAGGCTATATATGAATGGGACGCGTCCTTGGCCGACCTTGGCCGTTTTCCGATCTACAGTGGAACCGCTCTAAACCGGACACCAAGAAAATATATGTGATCTTTTTTTTATTTCAGGTGATAATGTCTATACGTGATCTCATATCACACAACTATGGCTCGGAATGATCTACTGCCTGATTTACAGTGAAATCCCTCTAAGCGGGACACCCTGGGGACCTCCCAGGGTGTCCGGTTTAGAGAGATTTCACTGTACTTTATACATGGCAAGTGCTAGTAAGCGGTCGTGATTCTTAGTGAGATAACAACGACTTGTTTTGCACATGGACCATACATTAGTCCCAGTTTTACAGCGCGGATGCACAGCCTGATCTGAATATACACTGGTCGGAAAACCATTTCTCAAGTCACAATTAAGAAACAATTCGCTTCATGGTCAAATTGACCTCATGTTCAATCGTCTTTTGGTTTCATTGTTCAATCTGGGTCGAATAAAAACTGATAGGCCTTGGTTCAAGTTTTAAATTGTTTATTCATTCAGGTCATATATACATATGACAGTATGGGGTATATATATATATATCTATATATATATATATATATCACGAACATATATACGAGACAGTGGCTATGCATGTAACAAGTAATATGCTAAATAAATGCTATAATTATATCGACATGTAAGAATAGGTTACTCCAGTTTGGTCAAGTGAGATGGAGCGAACAGATAAGTTATTAATTTGGGAGCGCATGTTTGAGATAGTGAGAAGTTGATTATTAACATGATTAAGTGAGGTAAATACATGTACATTTTATGTGAATGGTCTAGCGTCAAACATTCAGTGAAACCTCTATAAACCGGACATCATGGGTGGGCCCCATGAGTTCTGGCATAGAAATACGTTTAATAGACACCGTAGTCAGTCCCAAAATTGGTTGTAATTTGAGACACGCCATGCGATTTTGTGCCTTCGGACATCTGCATAATTTCATAAAATACGTCTACAAGATTTACAATATATTTCATAAATAATGTGAAAAGTTGACATAATTTTCAGAGTACATGCAGAATATAATTCCGCATGTACTCTGAAAACTTTGTAAACTTTTGATGTCATTTACATAAAATATTGTAAATTTTGTAAACGTATTTCATGAATCATCCCATGGCGTGTCTCATTTGTTTACGTAACTTTGCAGACAAAAAGCAAATTCTCCCAAACGGTGACTGATTGGACATTGAGAAAATAGTCCCGACAATGATTGTATGGTATAATGTTTGTGCACTATGCAATGCACTGTTTCTTGCACTTATTAACGTAATATATTACATGCTACCCAGTGATTTACCGTGATTCTGGAGGGATTTATTTCCTTGAATGAAATATATTCTCCTAGACGTTCGCGAGACGCAATTGACGTCCCGTTTTGACGCCATTCCTGGCGAAGAAACAATTCATACGCTGGCGTGAACATTTTGTACGTTATACGCTCGTCTAAGAGCAAATTCCACATTTTTCGAAGAGCATGTAATCTGGGTCGAATATTAATTGATAGCCCCTGATATATAATATACAATTTATTCCACTACCATTTTGAAATACACGATTTATTTCCATTGCTCCGCACTCGTTTCTTTATCTGATTTCCAGATGTCTCGGCGAAATAAATCCGGTATTTCAAAATGGTAGTTGAATAAACTCTATATCATACATCTGCGCAATATGCAATGTAGATTTGTAACTTTATTAATGTTTTAACAGAGTACTCTGCATAATTCTTTTTATAATTTTGGTATTATCAGCGACCTTGGCCGCATTCGGATCCAGACACCGAACCGACCCCATGGTAAATTATGAGGTTTTGGGAATCCCCACCATGACGTCACTTTCGCGCATGCGTAAATAGCTAGCCGTCAATCCACAGGCCGTCGGCATGGTAAATTATGAGGTTTTGGGAATCCCCACCATGACGTCACTTTCGCGTATGCGTAAATGGCTAGCCATCAATCCACAGGCCGTCGGCTTTGTTATAGGATGGCATTACCGGTATATACTGTTTTTAATTGAAACATGTAGAACACAAAAAACAAGTGTAGTCATTGTTCTGTCACTTTTTTGTGATTACAGAAGGCGACAATTATCACTATAAGGCATTGACCTGATACAAACATCCGGGTTACAACGAAATGAAAACTGACATTCCATTGGTCGGATCACATCACGTGACGTTACCGAATGACGTGAGTGTAATGACGGAAAACAAGTCCGCGTTCTATCCATAGATAACGACGTCATCTATGGTCATTTTCGAGCATAGCACGTTACCTGATAAATAGAATACCAAGTTACTGTATTTCGATATCAAGTTTATCAGGCTCGGCTCGGAAACGGTAGGAATCCCTTGGCAAGCCTCATAATTCCTACGCGTGTCCTAGCCTTGCCTGCTACACTTGATATCAAAAGACAGTAGCCTGATATTCTCTATCTCTCCATTAGTGCCCTACGCTACTATGTGCAGAGGAGATATTTGATATGAAATATTAATTCTACTGCATTTGTATACGTTATTTATCCACAGTTTATACCATTTATACATAATTTTATTTACACTGTCCTTGAATTCATAATGGAAACGCCCATTCAACGTATTGCGTTCATATCTCAGTACATTACATTAGCCCCACGTGACGTCGCGCGACGTTTTTGATTCGCAGAAGTTTGTTTGACGTCATTATATTACATGACGTTCATCGTCGTTGTCAATAACATCACGCTATTGACCGGCAACGTCGCTCGTCCATGAATTGCGATAAAAGGACGTAAAACAATACTATTCCTATTTTTTACGCCGTATATGGTTATTTACATCTTTGAAACTATCCGAAAATGCAGTGTAATAAAACCATGGGCATAATACAAAGACGTTAGCAAATAATAACACAATGTGAGCAAATATTATAAAGGTGTGTGTATATATAGTAAATACATGGTTAGTGCCTTCGAATATAAAATTTGTTCGGTTGAGCCTTAGACAGCTTTATTGGGGCGAGCTTTAACAAGCCCCTATAAAGTTGTCGGGGCGAAACCGAATATATTTTATATTCTACGGCACTAATCATGTATTTAATTTATACCGCATACTAAACGTAATTGCTTGAACGTGCGTGACGTCATGTTTTGACGTCATTCCCTCGCCATGCGTCACAAATCCAGTGACGTGATTCAAAGCAAAATGGCGGTGTCCACGCTAGGTAGATTCGGTATTGTATCTTATTAAATCTCCGATTTATTTACGATGAGCTTCAATATTGGCGAGTTAGACTACACAGTTGTCATAATAAGCATTGCAATCACAATGGACATGTCCGTGTCGTTGGTTACGTCGCATATACTGTAAAATGAACAAAATACAGCTGCACCGACAGCGACTTCGATTTTAAAATTCGCCCCCATCTTGAATTTGCTGTTGAGACTGACCAATCAGAGGTCGCGATTAGGGGTCAAAGGTGAACAAATAAAGGCAAAAACGGCACTTCATGTATATTACATGTAGGCTACTTCAGGTATAACATTAGGTTACTTCAGATTTATTCAGCCCCCTTTATTATGTTTTTCAAATAGTCATGGTCGTGAAAATAACACATAAGTGTAGTGTGTCTTATTTTCATGTTAATTTCAACTAAAAATAGTTTCGTCCATTAAACATGTTGATATTCGATCACACGTTTTGTTATCCGTATCCGGATCCTGTAATGCTAGACGATATTATTCATGCAAAAACGTGATCTAACTTATTTATCACATCCGCTTCCTGGTTACGGCCCTGATGATGTGTCAGGAAGTTTTATATCTTTTTTTGCTTTCCATAATGTAAATTTTCTATTTATATTATCACAATACACACTATTGTATTGGATCAAAATCCGAGGACTTTGTATTTTATTTTACTTGATATGCATACTATAATAGACTGTGATGCACAGGGGAGATGCTTCATAAATTAAATGAGTTAAATTCCAGTAATCACACGTTGTGCATGTGTGGATGCGTCAATCCATCCGTCCGTCTATGCATGTCTATGACCAACTGCACAGTTAATCCACCAATAATTTGACATTCCGAAGATTCCTGTGGATATGATATTAGAATTTTTACACGTTTGTCCATACGGCTATTTTTTCATTGACAATGCTGCTACAACATTTGACGATTAATACGTAGCCCCCTAAGTAACTGAAGTGAACTGTTTCATGTTAAGTTTGAGACTTCCATTATGCAGAAAAGGGGGCCATTTTGCAAAAAATCAAAAAATATCCTCAAGTGGTGCAGATCTTGAATGAGATGCCTCATTACGAGTCGGTTCATCATGATAGATACACTGTTTGGAGGGCCATAACCAGAGGTAACAAGAGTGCCGCAAGTCACAAAATACGCCCGTCGAATATGGGCCAGACAGCGAAGATGCAGAAATGTGAAGCTGTCACCAAGGCAAGAAACATTAATGAGAATTTGAAAGTCTATAGCATTATTTCTTCATCTCGTTGTGCTAAACATATATATTAATTTTGGCAGAGATAGAAAAGTAGAGTGTAAAGTAGAAATGATAGGGAATTGGATACTACAATGTAGAAAAAAAAATGGCTGCGTTAAAAAGTGATATTTTTGTTGAAAAATATGTTTTCGGCATAAAAACACCAAAGTGCACATCTTCAATATGTGTAGAAGACGTGTGTATAGTTTCTGATCGATCGACTGAACGGTTTCGGAGGAGTTGTGTACACAAACTCTGTACCGTATATAGAACTGTATAGAAAAATGTAGCAAAAATGGCTAAGTTAAAAAGGTGATATTTTTTGTTCAAAAATATTTTTTCGGCATAAAATCACCAAGGTGCACATCTTCAACATGTGTAGAAGACGTGTGCATAGTTTCAGATCGATCGACTGAAGAGTTTCTGAGGAGTTGTGTACACAAACTCTGTACCGTATATAGAACTGTATAGAAAAATATAGAAAAAATGGCTACGTTAAAAAGGTGATATTCTTGTTAAAAAATATTTTTTCGGCATAAAAGCACCAAGGTGAACATTTTCAATATGTGTAGAAGACGTGTGTATAGTTTCAGATCGATCGACTAAACGGTTTCGGAGGAGTTGTGTACACGAACTATGCACATTTTCTTCAGCCGCCTGCCCGCCAAATGCGGTAAAACATAATACGTACCGTTTTTTAAAAACGGTCGTATAAAAATCAGACGAGGCTAACCAAGTCCCAATATGGGGGTCAGGGAACATTCTGCCCGTCACCTCCCCGGAGATTTGTTTAATTCTTAGCAACAACAAAAACATCGGCAAAATAAGTGACGAGGCGACCTCCTCGTCTGCCTCATCCTGGTTACGGTACTAAGAGGTCTCTAGTGTGGAAAGGGTCAAACACATATTTCAACTGAGCAAAGGAACACAATAATTAATTACTGTGTACATGTTCTTGATTGTTTGTATTATTGCATTTGTCACGACTTGACAGATCGTCAGTCACGGTCCATGATACTAATGTCTCCAAGATATGTTGCCTTGAACTATTATCCCACCGTATATATTTCTTATATTAACATGACACACACGTCAGTGTGCATTCAGATTTAAGCTTTTCATATTCAGACAAAAGAAATGTCAAATGTTCACGACATCGTCCCGCATACAGCTGTACTTGGACCACCTGCTGAAAAAAAACGGACCTTACAATATCTGCAATAAATGTAAGATCGGCGACCCATATCCTGTCGGTAATCAAGAAAGGATTCCCTAGTGACTGAATGGAGGACATCCTATGTTCTGATCAGACGGTGCATGTACACAGATGACACATCGTGACATCCATGGGTTTGTTGTTTTTGCAGGAGATAAGTTTTTCTTAAAATCGGTAAAGGTTGCGCTAAATTTTAATTGTATACATTACATGTATATTAGAAAGAAAGAATTGAGCAATAAACTGAACATTCGAGTCGAGTTAACCAGATATGAAACATATAGTTGTGCTGGAAACTGGGCCCATGCTATAACGGTCTACAAATATGCTGCCGACCATCTGCATGTTAATACAAAATGTAGCTTACACAGAGTTTTCACTTTTAAATGGTGGTCGATAGCAGTTTATGTGAACAGTTATCTGTAAACTGTGTCAAAGAAAATATTATATGTCAAAATAACGGAACATAAAAAAACACATATCAATAACAGACAAACATTTTTATATGTGATATCAGCAGCAAAATAATAAAAGAAAATGACCCTTACGCCATTATTGTTAATAAAAACATAATATAAGATGTGCCCGTTTCGAATAAAAGTGGTGGATTTCGGTCGTACGACCGTTTGTACGGCAGTCTAACGTTCATCCAATACATTATCAAACAGGATCCATGACAGATCGAAGACTGTTTCGTTTTTTTCACACACACACGCCCGATTATAGATATATTCTGTTCGTTACATAACTTTAACACAACGGAACAAACCTAACATGACGGTCTGACGAACGTCAATAATTAGAAATCTCGGCTGAAATTACGTCAGCTAAGTTCACGACGTCATATCTTGTGACGTCGACAGACTCCCGAAGACAGGTTTTCTCGCGACGCGGCTCATATAAAGACGTTCGTAAACAATACATGTACTTTCGTACACAATATAAAGACGTTCGTGCACAATATAAAGACGTTAGCAAATAATAACACAAAGTCGGCAAATAATATAAAGGTGTGTGTATAAAATATAAGGCTGACAATACAGGACATCACCGCTGCAAGTATGACGAGGCAGTAAAGGCGTTCCATAGTTGTTAATAACGTCACGCTATTGACCGGTAACGTCGCTGGTCTATGAATTGCGACAAAACGACGTAAAACAATACCATTCCTAATTTTTACGCCGTATATGGTTATTTACATCTTTGAAACTATCCGAAAATGCAGTGTAAATATAAGTAATAAAACCATGGGCAGTTGCGTTTACTGTACCGTTTACTGTACCGTTTACCTTCGGACTCCACGCACTTTAAACAAGACCAACTGTTGTTCATAATACAGTAAACGCAACAGCCCATGGTTTTATTCCTTATTGAAAAGTATGCATCGACACATTTATTATTATAGCAATATCGAAGACAATAACATAAACATAGAATACCAATAATTTTGCAACACTACACATGGACAGTGCCCGTGTGCTTGTTTGTGTACCAAGTGACAAAATCATGTACCTAAACATTAGGGATATAACTGTTTTTCTAAATATATGTACATATTCAATACTGTCGTCCTGGCCATCGAATCTCAGTTTATATAGGTTAGAAGATACCAAATGGTGCGAAACCGCCCAGGGTGTATGCAAAAGTAGTCCGGTATAAAAAAATAGTGCGGGTATTTTGAGGTCACAGACACCGTTTGCTTGCAAATCTTGATCCATTACTACCCAGTTTCACTTGAGGAACATTTTGGGGTGCCTTTAACACCAGTTTTCAGCATATTTGTAGCATTTAAAAGAAAACACTGAACCTGTTGGTCACTTGATGTACACGGAGTTTCGTGGCCAACAAATGTACACAATATTGGAGGATATGACAAGTTTGGATTTTTCTTTCTTAGGAGTAAGTGAACCTATTGTTTAGTTCGTGCAGAACCAGTACAGACTGGCTGCAGGTCATGTACAAGTGGGTTCCACAACATCCATACGAATAGTGAAAGTAGGAGAGACTGGCCTTATTGGATGGCATTCGGTTAAATTATATAGTAAAACTATTTGGTAGTGTCTAACCTATACGACATAGGATGTTATTGTCAAATCACTTTTGGATGAAGTATCATTCACGTAGTCATTAGTTGCGAACGGTAACTCTTGCAATCTACTCCCGTACCGTCCGTAACCAGAAGCTACGGACGGTACGGGAGTAAATTGCAAGAGTTACCGTTCGCAACTACGTAGTCATAAGCAGGTAGCAGGTGAGTTATTATTCAAGAAGTCATATACAGGTATACATGGACAATGTAAATTTATCCCGTCAACACAGTGCGTATGTGCTGTGAAACATGGTTCCGTGAAACTTGTTTGATATCCTGTCAATATGACCTAACCACTGCGTATGAATATGTGCGGTGGAAGGGGTTATTTCTTTATTGCATTTTGAAGCTATTTGTAGATGTTGACGCGATAAATAGAATAGTAGGTTAGTGCTGTGAATGGGAAAACATATCTTGAGCGGCACGGAAACGGGGTGTACTCGGCAGAGCCTCGACCATCCCGTTTCCTAAGCCTTGTCAAATATGTTTTCCCATTCACGACACTAACCTACTATTCTCTATGTGAATGATTCGATAATTCAGTATTTGTGAGTCACATAATTATGTATGAATATTAAACTATAATGCGATCAAAATGTTGTGAGTTCATGATGAAACATATGTTGAGGTCATTCATAAGATTTCTTGTTTGGTACATAGCAAGAATAAAAGGTATACTATGTGTTAAGCGGTCACGATGACATCTATCTTGCATACACATGTACGTATATGTATAACAGTGATGTTAGGAATGACACAGTTTCTGGGGAATACAATGCCCTATAATAATATATTTTGTAGCCATATACATGTAGTATCATTACAGGGTATGTGTACATGTCATAGCTGTGTATAATAATACCATATGTTTAAAGGTACCTGCCTATAATATAGTGATACATATACTTTTGTATATTCTGTACGTATGATATTTTCTGGCAAAACAAACATTCATTCACCATTGCCCCACGTATTGATTGGCATTATTATACATATTATCTTACACTGATATCCTTAAAATGTTTCCTTAAAATGTTAACGGACATTACTATTTATTCTCTGTTGTAGAGAGGTGGCTGTTCGCCAACGCGCGTCACTATCAGTAAAATAAATATTACTAAATGATTATATCTGTTTTCCGGGTACTTTAGAACAGGTGGAATAGTGACACAATTAAACACTTACTTAATTCCTATAAAGAACAGTTGTGCTTACTGAGTGGGAATGTACCTTTAATATACTATATAATTGTTTTGATATGCTACTTTGCTTCAGCTAAACTTGTTTGATGATTCTAAGCTAATATAGAATTACCAGCACGTTCCATCGTCCGTGTCTATACACACCAACATAGACATATAAATAAGATCATACGAGACGAAACAGAGACACATACTTTAACACGCACGTATTTGGGTAGTGCTTTGTTAAATATATAAAGCATATAGTTACCCATGTATTTTATATGACGAAATTGCGATTCATTGATAACTAATGAACACAAACCAACCAAACAACCAGTAGCCTATTTCACTAACATTGCAAAGTAAAATGGCCGTGATAATGTAATACATTCAGTGTAATAAAAAATAATAAACTTATCCTTAAATTGAAAATTTCACCCTCAAAGTATACTTTGCTAGATAAGTATACTTTTCCATGTTGATGAAATCGGCTACTGATACCTGTGCAAAACCGTAATTCCCGTGACTTGATTTTTAACCAACCGGTTTTGAGCTAACCAGGAAGCGAACCATGTAAAGATAAAAATTAAAACATACCTGTAGATTATTTCACCTACATTGCAAAGTATACTTTTCTAGCAAAGTATACTTTGATGGAGAAATTTTCAATTTTAGGATAAATTTATTAATTTTTATTATACTGAATTTATGACATTATCACAGCCATTTTGGCTGTGATAATGTAATACATTCAGTATAATAAGTCTGCATACATTTAATCATCAAATATATACAGTGGTTAGTTCAATATGCAATAATGCATTTCAGGAAAAATAAATGATTACTCCCTGAAATTATACTTTGCTAGAAAAGTATACTTTGCAATGTTGGTGAAATCGGCTACTGATCTGAAGCCTCTAAATCATAAGCCTTATTTACAACATAGATTTATATATGTGGCACACGCAGGGGACAGAACTTTTGTCCATGAGTATATATGTTGAATGAGACTACAGTCGAACCTCCCCGGACGGCCACCTCTCTACAACAACACACTCTCTATAACAGCCAATATTTTATATCCCAAATGGATATTCCTCTGTATCTAACCCTTAGACTGTTGAGCACGAAAATTATCGTTTGCTGTTGCTTTTGCAACATGTAAAAACATGCTTTGACAGCATTTTAGAATCATTTCCATTGGAAGTGATTCTAAAATGTTGCCAAAGCATGTTTTTGATGAGAATTATCGAGAAAAAAAATTAAACAACGGACGCGAACAGCCACCTCTCCACAACAGCCAGTTTTTCGTATTTCCATGGGTGGCTGTTGAAGAGATGTTGCACTGTATATTTCTACTTATCCGCGATGATTAAACATGCAGTTATGCGGCAATTTCTTGCTGAAATAGAATATGCTTATCAGTCTGATACAGACGTGTGGTTACATGTATAGGAGATAAAACATTTTTTTTTGCGTAATTTAATGTATGTATATTAATGCTCACTCCTGAATGTATGAATATTCACAGAAACGGAAACTGTAATAAATATTTTTGATAATTGTTGTATTTTAAATGAAGTTTTTTAATGGCAGGACTTTTGTCGGTTATCAGTCAGTCTAAAGTGATTGGACTGACATGATACTTAGCAGCACGCCAGGATATACAGAGAATAGTAGGTTAGTGCCGTGAATTGGAAAAATATCTGGCAAGGCTTAGGAAACGGGATGGGTGAGGCTCTGCCGAGCACATCCCGTTTCCGAGCCGCGCCAGATATTTTTCCCATTCACGGCACTAACCTACTATTCTATTTAACCCGTCAACACCTACAAATGGCTTTAAAATGCAAAACAATAATCCCAGCCACCGCACATATTCATACGCAGTGATTAGGTCGTATTGACAGGATATCAAAAAATGTTTCACGGCACCGTGTTTCACGGCACATACGCACTGTGTTGACGGGATAAACGAGTCTCACCTGTTTTGTGTTTTGTTTACGACCGGTTTATTGATAAACAAATAAAAACTTTTCGTCTACGGACTGTTAGCATGACAATGTAGCATGTATGTGACCAATATTGGCCCACAATATATTCAAACAACATTGATGCATATTCTTAATTAAGTATTCACTTTTGTTGTTACGTATTTGTTAATATTTGAAAATAGTGATCACAGGCACTCGAATCGTACGTTATCACACCAACAAATGTCAGTCCCTCTATGGGAAATGATCAAGTCCATATTAATCGATAACACAATGAACCTGTGATTTCATTATCTAATTTTAGAACATACATACATTGTTATACATACGTGCACCTATATCGACCAAGACATATATTTCATGTATGATGTAGCGTAGTGGTTGCAATTATATTTGTTTTAATTAATCTTTCGTTGAGGGTTGTGTGTTCGACACCACCATTGTTGTAGCTTTTGTATTGAGTCCCCTGCCCACACTTTATACTCCCACATATCTGCCGTTGTTAATAAGTTTATTGTATTAATACTATTTGATGTAGCTTATAGAACCATTTGTTTTTACATATGTTCGAAAACTGTTATATACGTATATTGCATAATGTCATTTGAATCGTCTTAGTTACATACATATGTCTGTCTGGACCAAACGTATACGCGCAACCAGCTCTGGGGGCGGTGGACATACGACGTGTGGGGTGGGTTTAGCCAGCCAAACATTTCCAGGGGCCGAAAATTAGGAGGCCAATGACCCCGAGGATGTGTATATTTGACGCCGCGGAGAGTCTCCCCCATCCCTCTCTCCACCCTCGTACTGTTGTTTCCATGAAATACATACAGGCGACAAATTTAGAATACTAAATTCCGGTTTTGTTTCACGTTCAACTTGATAGATATAACAAAATAATCTAGTATATTATATGTGAACACCGTACGCCCCGACCTGACTGCGTGCTCTGTGATGCAGTAAACCCAGTGCACACCTCACAAGGACCCTTTGTCAATATATATTATATAATACATATAAAATGTGGGAAAACGTTGAATCAATTATGAATAAAAGACAAATAGTTTGTCCTAGGCTCGAACTCGCACAGAAGTAAGGCAGGTCGAATGTATTTACCGAGCGCGCTACGATCTAAACTGTGGGGACAATAATGATTTTGTTTGCGCAAGACCGGGCAATCAAAATGAATCAACTATCGATATCATCGTACATTTACAAATACGTGTATGGCATTTATTGTTCTTTACAATCCACTGTTTCACCTGTCAACCAGTTGGTAATTTAAAGTACCCCCAAGCTACCAGGAGCATATGTTTTCAAGCTCTAAATTGCTCTAGATAAGGCGTCGATTCGACCACCTAAAATGACTGAAAAATGGCTACTGCCCTATAACACAGGTTGAAGTAACGGACAATAGGTGGAAACAAAATAAGCTAAACAAATATTTTCTCACTGGTAAAGAAACATTTTGCATCGAACAAATATGGTTTCCTATCGAACATTTGAACAAACCTACATTTATACCCGTTCAATGTGTCACGACAGACAATTGAATAGCACCGACATTTCTATCATTTCTAGGAAAGCCATGTTGTCTAATCTTAATCGTTTTTCAAGATGACGTCATCGATAAGCTTATGCGTGGCTGATATTCGTAGAGTGTAAGCGTCGTGCTACATTGACTGGTAACCAGTTGGACACCTGCTTACATTGTCAGAGAAGAAATGTAACGGTACCAGCTGACGCGTCATCGGGAAAGCAAAACACATAAATGTTACCGAAGTCTTACGACATGAAGACAATCAGAATTGTATTGAACAAAATAATCCATAGCCCAAAAACGCGTTGATATATTGCATCGGGGAATATATCATTGCGGAGGGCTAACATTTGCCCAACTTCTGCAATAGGCGACAATGCTATAAATCGTTTGACTGTTTCGCGAGAGTCCGTTGTCTTGAGGGCATCCGAGTACGGCCCATTAAAACAAAGGGACCTTGGTAATGTGTAACACGATGGGGTAAAACAATGTTAGCTTATTTTTTTATCACTTATTGGTGTTTTTATGTATACTTAATGTATGGTCCATTACTTCAACCTGTGCCCTATAAAGCTAAAATATACATAGTCCGCTGACCCCTTGACGTCACGTGCCCTTGCCACTTTATCGGAAAACAACTTTTTTTTAGTATACATAATACATATAATATACAATAATAGCGCTTGTATAATAGCCAGGTATGCCTACGTCACAAATAATGCGGTCATTGCTAAATTTACTAGCCTACCATGTATGAAGCTAAAATATGTACCTAAAACACGTAAAGTGGCAAAATGAGGTGGACAAATGACATGATGTAGGATGACTTCAGACTGTTTTTCTCAGGCGGAGGTGTAGCTTCGATGTTTCTCCAGTTAACGCGTGATTGATGGTTTACGTCACGTGCATGCGGAGTAAAGCGGCGTAAAGTGGCACGAAATATGATGTATTAAACATGTTAAAGTGCCTGTGTCTTAGATGGTACCTCCAAGTAACCATTTCACAAAAACCCTTGAGATATATCACTGGATATTGTATGAATACAGTCGTAACTTGTTCTTAGGCATAAACATGCGTTTGTCGGTTAGGTATCTCATTTGTATATTAAGTCGAGGAAATTCCATGCTCAGTTTAACTTGGCAGTATCTGGAAAAAAAACACTAGTAGTGATGCAATTCTTTCTCCGATCTATCGAAAACCCCGAAAAATCGCAATTCCTCATGTTAATATTGACTACCGCTTTGCTGCAGATACGACAAAAGTATTAACTTGTTTGAAATGCTTCAAAAGCTATATTACAACATATGGTCAGTATTGCACACTTCCTTTTTTACTAAATGGTTTATTTTCTATTTTTAAATACATCATGTACATATTGTATAACAAAACAATGTTGAAATCACATGACATGTCACTAGAAAAGAGCGTACATAATGTATTTAGAAAGTGCGCTTTTGCTAAGAAGAGTTTTTTAAGAAGAGAATTTTAGGAAAGAGAAAACAAATATAAACAGGTCTGCCTTCTGTTCTCGTAATTCGTAATACATGTGATTAATAACGGTTATGTCAATGCTATAATATAGTTGATATGTATTGTTAATAAGCATGTAATTAACTTTGCTACGCTTGGTACCTTGTACATATTGATCGTCTTTTTATTTTATTAATAATTCTTTCATGGGTGTTAAAAGTTGAAATTACCCCATTTTATTATATGTAGATCTAGCTTGTCTTTCATTGTGGCTATTTTTTTTCAATATTGATTCTTCTTTCCAAATATTGCATGAACAAATTAAATGGCAATTCTTGTTTTTCATATTTACATTTAATCAAGAAATATTTTGCCAGTTTGGTAATGAAATTAATTTGTTTAGCGATAAGATTTGTTTGGTTTACACCAATTTAAATTGTATTAAAATTCACTTTGTAAACCCCACCTCTTTCCTTTAAGAATGTTCTTAGTTGTGACCATACATGTTGTACGTTTGGGCATTCCGAGAATAAATGTTTTATATGTTCCACATTCATGCTACAAATATCACATAAACTACTTGGTACCATGCCACAATTAAGTAATAATTTATTTGTGCCTATGATTCTCGTTAAATATTTATACTGAAAATTCCGTAGTGTGGTATCTATTGTAAATTGCATACAAGTTATGTATATATTTTTCATTCGAAATTAAAATCGGGAAATTCGTTCTTCCATTTCTGCTCTGATTGTATTGATTCTAATTTTTTTTATTTGTTTGTATAGTGTATAGAAGTTTATTTACTCCATTGACTGTCTGTACTTTTTGTGAAATAGGTTTCAGAGTTTGTACGGTATTTATGTTTTCTGTTTTAATTGTTTCTTTCCATTGCACATTAATATTATTTACTAAACCTTGGTATTTGATAAAATCATCTGCCCTTATATTATACATTTCCGCAAAATCATTAAAACCGATAAATCTGTTTACTCTATGATCATATAACTGTTCTATAAATTTGATACACCTTTCGTGCCAAGATTTGATGTATATTGTTTTGTTTTGATATTTTATATTATAATTATTCCATATAATTTCTTTTGATATACTTTCGTTTTTTTTCTGAGAAATTGATGTTAAGCCATGATGCCAAGACATTGAATAGGAAAGTATGTTCTTTACATATATGTTGTATATCTTGTGGTTTTATATTACTTTCGAAAATTAGTTTCCCACGAAATGGTTCAAGTTTCTGTGTGCATAGCAGTTTCCACTGGCCATGGTTTTTATCATCACATATTCTTTTTACCCATGATGCTTTTATCACTTTTATAAGACTATCTATGTCGACCATCTTTAAACCCCCGCGTTCATATGCTTGCATTATTGTGTTCCGCTTTATTTTATCGGGTTTGCCATCCCAGAGAAAATCAAACAATTTATTTTTAATTATTTTAATTATGCTGTCTGGTGGGTCAGGTAAGACTGTTAATGGATATATCAGTTTCGGAAGAGCTAATGTTTTGATCACATTAATTTTACCTAATAAACTTAGTTTTATTTTTTTCCATGTCTCAAGACTTTTGACGAACTCTTGTATCTTCGGAGTAAGATTTAGTTCGTGCATATTTTTATTATCATTTGAAAAAGTAATGCCTAATGTTTTTGCACTTGTTGATGTCCATATAAAATTATTTGCAGGGCAAAAAATTAGCATTGTATTTTTTAGGGAACCCACCCGAAGTACTGTAGACTTTTTTGTATTGAGTTTGAGGCCCGAAATTTTACGGAATTCATCTATAAGGTATATTAATGTTTCGAATGACTTCTGTGTACCATCTAATATAAATGTAGCATCATCAGCAAAAAATTGTCTTTTTAAGTTCTATGTTACTCATTTTGACCCCAGTTATATCTTTTTCATTGTCTATTGCTTTTGATAATAATTATATTTAAATTATGAATAGGTATGGTGATAATGGATAGCCTTGACGGACACCTCGGTTTATATAAAAAAAAAGTCTGATAAGTAACCGTTATTTGTCACGCAACTTTTTGCATCTGAATAAAAAGGTGTAATCCATTTAATAATGTCGTTGCCGAAATCAAGATATTGCATGACCTTTAGAAGGTATTTGTGTTCAATTGTATCAAAGGCTTTTTCAAAATCTGCAAATAATAATAAACCCGGAGAATTACTTTCATTCAAAAAGTCTACCGATTCGCATAATGTTCTGATGTTTTCTCCAATGTATCTCCCCTTAATGAATCCAGTTTGTGAATGATCTATTATTGATGGTAATACTTTTTTCAGCCTGTTTGCAATAGCTTTTGTAGCAACTTTATAATCGACATTAAGAAGGGATATCGGTCTCCAGTTTGTGAGAATCGATAACTCACTGTCTTTTTTTGGTATTAATGTTATTACTCCCTGTTTTTGTAATTCGCTCAAGTTTCCGTTCTCTAATGAATAATTCATAGAATTTATAAAATAATCTTTGATATCATTCCAGAATAGTTTGTAAAATTCAACCATAATACCATCTGAACCTGGACTTTTGTTATTTTTCATTTCCTTTATGCAATTCTTACATTCATATTCAGATAACTTGCCTTCACAATTTTGTTTCCCTTCTTCCGATAAAATATGTTCATTATTATTCGTGAAAAAATCATGATTAGTTGCTTGCATGTCTTTTTTTGTACATAACTTTTTATAATATTCTTGCTGCTCATGTAGTATTTCGTTGTCATGTGTAATAATATTGTTATTTATATTCAGTCTAGTTATAGTTTTATTTTCTGCCCGTTTCTTTTTGAGATTAAAAAAGTATTTTGCATTCTTTTCTCCACCCTCTATCCATTCGGCTTTGGTTCTTAATATTATTCCTCTAACCCTTTCTTCGTGTATATTATGTAGTTGGTCTTTCTTATTATTTAGTTCTGTGAAAAGGTCTTCCTCTGTAGTATTAGAGTCATTACGCAAACATTGTATTAGCGAGCGTACCTCACTAAACCCCCACTTACCTATGTAAACAGGGGGTATGATGTGGTACCCGCGCAATAGGTATTGCGGTCAAATAGGTCACGATTCAGTGACTATTTTCGATCATTAACTTATGTTGTAAGCGATTGTAATGTTTATTTTCAATATTTATATTATTAAAATGTATCCCTTTAAGTTATATTTGTATATTTTAAATGTATTGATGTTCTCATGAAGCGCATGCATATAAGTATTAATTAATCCAGCTTATATTGAGGCAAATCACACAGCCTTAAAACATAGTGCTGGAGTATAGACCATAGTATCGTATATTATTCATAAGTATATCACTATTAAACATTAATTACAATATGTATGCATATTATTAAAACAGTAGATGCTACCGCTGTTTCGCTATATGTGATATTTATAACAAAATATTTTTTTTATTCGTCCGCGTACGGATTTCTGTCACACAAAGCGCCATTTTCAGTTCATATTTTGACCTGTGCATATGAACCGGACTAAGTTTAAACAACGCTCGATTCCATCCAATTCAAATTTCTCTGCAAATTTCTCTGTTCAGACTAACTACATATTAAGTAATGCTGCTAAATAAGTGTTAACGGCTGGAACATGGTCATCACTAAAATGAAAAAACCACAGTCGTATTATTGAAAAATAAAATTTACCTGAGACCTCATGGGGGCCGCCATTAATCCAGTGTAAACAATAGACCGTGTGATCCCATTCCCTGAGTAGCCCCAGTTTAGTGAAACGGTGTACTAATCATGATATTATGTTCCCCAATAATAGAAACGGTTTGAATTTCTCGGTAAAAACTACGAAAGTCATACAAAAATAACGATGTATATTTAACATTGGATACGCGTAAGCGGTATTACTCTCTCTCATCGGATCGTCAGTTGTCGTCTATGGCGATTTAACGTACTGATCTGGTCTTAATTTATTGTCAACTTTCAATGACATTTATAAAATATGCGGCTAATTTTTTAAATAAAAACGGCAAATTACGATGACGTCTGCTCTGAAATATCTGTCAACTTGCGGACGTAATTTAAGGAAATAGATTATATTTTATGGCTACATCTGTGACTAATTACGAATTTATGTATGGTCTTTGGCTACACCCGACACATTATACAGATCTAGTTGTAAATACACGTCGCTTTGTGTGGAAAAAAATCGATAATGCGCAGTCGTGTGTGACGAGGTGTTGATCTGATGACACCACACAGCTGTAAATGTTGACCGACCCTTAGGCAATGTTTTGAAATTGACGTGTCGTTTTGATGTGTGCCGCAACACCTCACTGTCGGAGACAACATGACAATTAACGATATACTCTCGATTATACACAGATCTATTAGACGGCTGGTTATTAAAAAAAAAAAAGAGTAATTCAGCACACCTTCGCCGATATTGTTTTCAGAAAATCAGTAATATTTTCCGTAAATGGTGTTGAAAAGTTGACAAAAATACTATCACCGTATTTAGTTGTGCCGATATTGTTTTAAAAAATCAGTAAATGGTGTTGAAAATTGACACAAAATATAAAGCCGCATTTCTCCGATATTCGTGTAGAAAATCACCAATATTTTCTGTAAATGGTGTTGACACAAAATTCAGCGCTCACGCGGAATTCAAATAAAATAAAACATAATAATTTAATAAATAGACGCCGAAGGCTACTGTATTTGCGGCCAGTGAATTCTGGTCGTGGTAGCCACATGCGCAGTTCGAATAGTGTTGTGATCAAATGGAGGACAATAATTATTTCAATTTCATAAACAAATGTTTGATATTAATTAATTTTCGGACAGCAAACATTTTTTTATGAATTTGAAATAATTATTGTCCTCCATCTGCTCACAACACTGTTCCAAAATCTTTTTTTTTTGGCTGCGACAGCCAAAAAAAAAGATTTTGGGACATTAAAAAATTATATGGTATAACTTAAAAAACATATTTATAGCTCTTTGTTATTAAAATCAGAAAATTGTGAAAATATTAAAATCACACAAATATTATATATGGAGAAAAACAAATACCAAGTCGAGGTTTGAACCCCCGACCCTTTCGGGAATCGGTAATTAAATCATAGAAATCGGCGACCTTAACCTCACGACTATTGCTCCATTTACCATGTTTACTACAACTACATTTATACAGAAGTGCTATCAGTATTACGCAACCATTTGAACGTAATAATTATTAAATTATTAGCAACTCCATCTATAACGATACCGTTACAGAGATACGCTATTGAAACAACATGTATTAGTACCCATAACATAACGAAGTAATGTATCATTATATATATCACAGGAGATAGATTAAAACTATATATACTAATAAACAGAACAATCCGATTGGCTCGTATGAACATTGTTCGCGTGATATTGATTATCTCCCTTGCCGAAAGTAGTTCACTGATCTATTAATTCCAAATAAGACGTGTTTGCGTAATGGTATTCTGATTCTAATTTATTTATTTCATCTGTTAACTTTTTTTTTATATTTACTGTTTTTTCTTTTCTATTGAAGCAACTCTTATAGTTTCGTTTCTAATCGTTCCTTTTATTATCTCCCATAATGTATTAGGATTTGCACCTTCATTCGTTTCAGCAACTAAAGAAATATTATGTCTAATATTTTGTTGATATTCGGCATTTAACAGTAAGCTATTATTTAATTTAAAGTAACATGGACCTCGTTTATTAGATTGTGTATGAAGGGAGAAAAATACCATTGAATGATCCGACTTATATCCTGTGGTAATCTTACTATTTGCTACGTGATTTATTATGTTTTCAGAAATTAAAAAATAGTCTAGTCTACAAAATATTGGCGGATTAGTATTTGAATGCCATGTATATTTTCTTGAATTAGGGTTAAGAATTCTCCAAATATCGAGTAGATATTCATGATAGATAATAATTTGTCTTAAGTCTTTTTATTTGTATCTTTTCTTCCATTTTTCTTGTCAAGATCCGGGTCTAAGATTGTGTTGAAATCTCCACCTACTATTAATGTATCAGTTTCGAAAGATTCAATATAATTATCCACATTTTGGTAAAAGTTAAAGTTGTTTTCCTTCGGACCATGTAAATTAATTAGTGTATAATCAATTTCTGATATACTTATTTTTGGAACTTGCATTCTACCGGTTACTGCTTCGATATATTGTTTTATTTTATACTAATAAATTGGTGATATTAGAATACCCACCCCTTCTTTATTACTAAGATTCCCACGGAAAAAAGCATCGCCGTCCCATTCATTTTCTCACTGTGTTTTATCATTTGCAGTAAAACGTGCTTCTTGAATAAAACAAATAGCAACATCATTTTCTTTAATCCATTGCATCAGTTGTAAGCGTTTGCTTTTTGACCCCATACCCTTTACATTAAAAGTTCCTATTTTAATATCCATGTCGTTATGCTGTGAAATTGCTTAAATTTGGAACCAAGCGTAGCGTACAATTGACGTTAGATACAACATTCTAAACTTGAACAGAAGGAAAGTAGACATGGTTGCTAGGATTGTGTTAGTAATGAAATGCCACTAGGGTCACACAAACAATTAGAAAGGCGATCATATCCGTTTACAATAATGCCCCCATTGATGGTCCATGATTTACAATTAATAACAGTATTAAAGATTCTGCGTATCAGATATGTACATGAAATAATGTCCCCAATTAAGTGAACAACATTCTTAGTGTAGATCTTAACATTTTGTAAAACCTTTACAAACACAATCTCTTTAAAACGAAGTCCTTGGAGTACAAATCGTATATTTAAATTGTGGGAACACCGATGGATACAAAATCATTTACATTGCACTATTCAATAGTTTCGCATTGAAACAAACTCATATGTAATTTTACATTACATCGATTATTTGATAATTAATGTTAAGGACACAACTATATTTGGCCCCTCGATTACAAAAGTTATCTGAGCATGCAACCACCACATGGACGTGAAAACCAGCCGGCCGACAAGCATAATCTGAGCACAGCTGACTCAACCAGTCAACCCGCAAGATCCCGGGCGCAAGACGTGGTCACGCGCCCTAAAAAAAACTCACACACTTCTGGACAGATCGAGATGAAGCCACTTCTATAAATACACGTGCATACATGGACCGCTGGCTGGGAGCAAAGACAGACCTTACGCCATTTGCACCCGCAGTTGATCGTGATCATCTTGATCAGTCATAATGTTATATTCATATGCTATGTTATGATTATAATGGTATGGTTTTTCTGACTACTTCAAAGAATATCTCAGTGATCGGGTGGCGAACACCGTAAGCCCTGATCAGAACAAGCGGACGGTCAGACTTATCTTAGACTATGCTCGGCGCAAAAAAAAATTAAAAATAAAAATGCCGCAAGGTCTACTTTTTTTTGCCGGCAGTCTATCTTTTTTCACTGCAAATAGTGTTTAATATAGATATGCTGAAGTGAAAATTATACTTTGGGGATATAAGATGCTGGTATGCATGTACATGTATCTGAACAAAACAAAGAATTACCACATATATTACAAAAACAATATAAAAAAATGTGTATGTCACAATGTTGTATCCTGTATAAATCCACCCCATCTGTATGCATGTACATGTATCTGAATAAAACAAAGAGATACCACATATACATATATGTATGCATTACCTATGTATTACAAAAATACCAACAAATATGCATGTCAGTATGTTGTATCTAGCATAGATCCAGACCACCTGTATGCATGTACATGTATCTAAACAAAAACAAAGAAATACCACAGATACACATTGCACACTTCTATATAATCGCCATATTAACACTGTAATACACGATGTACGCGCATGCTCATAAAAATAACCGAATTTAAAAATACGAGAACTGAATTTGATCGATGACGTAGTTGGTGACATAGTGAGTAAACAAAGCAAGGCACGTGGCTTCTAAGTGTGAGCACATCAGTGGGACATATGAATTATATATTTAGCAAAACTAGCGTTACTAACGCTAGTTATGTTTTTGATAATAATTTTCTTTTTTCGTATTTTGTTTTAATTTCTCTTATCACTCACAGGGGCAAATATATTCAGGAAACCAATACAACTTTTTAAGTAAATGCTGTTTTCCTAACTCAATACCCTACTTTCCAACCTCATCTGAGACACAGTACCTTTCAAATGGACGTCATCGCATATCCAAGATGGCAGCTACAAAAAAGTATTTCAAATTCTTAAAAAATCTTCTTCTCACCAGACAGATTTCGACGAAGCTTGGCAATAATGATCGATAGTTAATCTTTCAGATTTTTTAAAACGATGACACGGGGATAAAAATTGGGCGGGGTCCTCGGGCCAGCTAGGGGTCAAATTTCGAATTTGACCAAATATGGTTGTGTTATATATCAAATGGAAAGCATCGAGGAGAAGACGATCACTCTGCAGCATTATTTGTCGAAATTGGATGATTACTTCATCAAAGGTCGAAATGTCATCATTTTAACATAGATTACAACGTCTTCTTCTCGTGAACAGCTTGGCCGAAGCTAGTTAACCTCAACATTGATGGTGCGATAGTAGCTTAATCCAAGATGGCCGCCGTAGAATATAAGGTCGAATTATTAAAACATCTGGTCACGAACCGCTTGACCGATTTCGACGAAACTTGGCGGGAATTATCGATAGTCAATGCCATTTCAGATTTGGTAAAATAACGACCCCGGGATAAAAAAGGGGTGGGACCCGGGTGGTGAAGTAGAGGTCAAATTTCAAATTTGACAACATATGATCGTGTTATACATAAAATTGAAGGTATCGAGGAGACGATCACTCTGAAGCATTCTTTTGTCAAAGTTGAATGATTACGTCATCCAAGATGGCAGCAAAAAGGTTGAAAGGTCCATACACATCACTTTAGTAAGCACTTAATTTCAAAATATTGTGTTGATCGCCTTCAAAGGTGGTATATCTTACATTGTATGATTTATATTATTATATTTTTTTATAAATTGCCTATGTGTTTCTATTCGGGGCTTGAAATGCAAAACTGACTCGTTTTTCCTGTCATCTGTTAACCCCCATGGACTGTACATGAACAAGCTGAACAATTATTCCAATTACTTTTTCTCAACTTGCAGACGAATTTTGATGCAACTTGGTATATATAATCGACAGTCCGTGCCGTGTTTTATTTACTTTATAATGGGGATACTCATTTCAGGTGAGCGATATAGGTCCATTTGGGCCTCTTGTTTGCATACGACCCACGTCCGACCGCCCACTGTCAAGGTCACTGAGTTATATTCACCTTGTTTGTAAGGCACATGTGTTAAGTTATTTTTGTTTATTCAATAACTTGTTATATTATCAAGTCTGCTAGTGAGGGAATTAGTTAGTGATAACGATGCCCTTGCTTAATGTACAATCGCAATAAACTACTATATTACATGCTATTCAGTGATTTACCGTGATTCTGGAGGGATTTATTTCCTTCAAGAAACTATTTCCTCCAAGATGTTCGCGAGACGTAATTGACGTCACCTTTTGACGCCATTTCCGGCCAAGAAATAATTCATACGCCAACGTTATAAGCTGGTCGAAGAGCACGTTTCACATTTTTCGAAAAGCATGTAATATGCACTTAATTCTACTATCATTTTGAAATACCTGTTTTATTTCCCTTGATATCTGCAAATCCGACAAGAAAACTCGTGCTCCGCATTCGTTTCTTTATCGGATTTCCAGATGTTTCGGGAAATAAATCCGGTACTTAAAAATGGCAGTTTACTAAATTCTATCTAATCTCTAACCAAGTCTATGATATACTCATATATAGTGTCCCAGTCCGGCACAATATAGTATTGGTCATTATTTTCACGAAACCTCACGCGAACATACCGCTTAAACATCTCGTGGACAGCGGGAGGCATGCGATCCTCGTCTACCTCTTCTTTGTATATCAGCAACACAGGAGTCCCCGTCTGTTGGGCCTGTCTTAGTTCGTTCACACAATATGTACTTTCACAGAAATTTCGAGACACCACGGCAATAAACACAGCGGACATCTCAATGCATCTGACCATCTCATCAAAGACGTACTCACCGAGACGAAACTGTCTCTCGCCGATCGAGATAACTTCCCGTTGTGTGTCCAACAACTTCTGCAATCCATGCTCCAGCGTATGGTATACGTTCGTCATTACAAAGTCATGATCGAGGTGACTGAACGCAAGGAACACAGGCAACCTATACCGCAGTTGATGATCTTGTAGCAGTTGGGTGTTACTACGCTGTCGTCTTTTCCATCGAGACCGTCGTATCATTTTAACCAGCACGACAACAAAAAGGGCGATCACAAATAAGGAAATCGAAATAGTTAGCGAATACGTTAGAATACTGCGTTTCAATCGTTCATCTTTGTCGCATGAGTATATGACAGTCTCAATCGTGTGTTGATTAATCGGATGTCGTTTGTGTTCCCATGTGCACTCGTATGCTTCTGTATCGCGAATGAAGAAATCTACGGTTATAAGCTCATGCATAAACTTTAATGTATCGCACGAACACACAAATGGATTATTGGAGATATCCACATGAAAAGCTACATTGCTCGTCTGATAATGATTTCTCATAGATTGCAAATACGCCATTGATGTAAGATTAAAAAACGATATATTGTTCCAAGACATATTTAGAACTTGTAAACTGCTAAATGTTTGTGCGTCGAATGTGACCTGTTTGAGATTGTTGCCAGCTACCATAATAATTCTCATATTTCTATTATGAACAAACATGCATTTCGGTATATAAGACAGGTTATTATAGGATAAATCAATTTCAATTAGGTTTGTTAAATTAGAAAATAATCTTTCAAAGTCACGGCTGCATTGCATTTTATAAAGCATATTGTTCGCGAGACTGACTCGTCTGAGTGCGTTCAGATATTGGAAAACTTCTGGTCTTATGTATATCATGTCGTTTGAGGAGATATCGATCCCTTCAAGCTGCATATGGCCTTCAATTATGACAATCACGTCCATATTCCTTAAGCGATTATTTTTTAGACTTAACTCCTTTAATTTCAAACGGTCATTCATAATAAATTTCACTGTCAGATTCCTGAAAATGAGATGTCCATTACTATCAAATTGGTGTATGCTGAGGTTCGCCTTTTCAACATTGGCGAAAAATATCGATTGATCGGTCCACGACACATTGAAGGTATAATACTTATTTAAAACCTCCCCATTTTTTATTTTAACATACTGGGAGGCATCTGTAACATCGATTAAGTTAACAAATTTTAAGCTGCCACATGTTCTGCTTGATTCATATGATACCTTATTCACTATTACTTTTGAAACATCAAAATAGGTTAACGTGTCACATATCGGCAACATGTCCTGGAAAGCAAAATATTCTACTGCAGAATTTGCGATCGTCAGCCTTGTGGTTGATAGCGCCTTGAAAAAGTCGGCTGTGAATAGCAAACTTCCGGCATGTACCTGGCCTTGATCGTTTACCTGTATGCGGGCCAGTGTGCATACTTTATCTAAAACCAATTCGGATAGTCTCTTCAATGTATGTGTAGCCTCTAATACGGTAGTTATTTGGTTTAGAGGGAGTCTTACACAGTTGAAGAATATTAGTTGTCTAATGTTTTCCACACCTTCAAATGTGCTTCCGCGAAACCCATTCAGCCATGGTAGTTGGATTCGTAGCATTTGGAGATGCACCAGCCCGCGAAACAGGGCATGCCCTATGAAAGCATTGCTGGGTTCGTAATTAGATGTCAGGTGTAAAGATGTAACATTCCGCCAGGTGGAGCTGCAGAATAAACAATGTCGGCTACCAAGAGTATTATTGGATACTCTCAGAACAACGTGCTGTATGGATGGGTCCTCAAGGGATTCTGGTATGCATTCACTGCAGGTTAGAGTTGTGGCCTCCACGGCGCAGTTTGTTTCACACTCATGAGAATCGGCTCTCGTGACGACTTGTATCAGTAGCACGAGAAAACACAGTATACCAGCAGTCGTACCCATCTTGGTTTGCCACTTGCTCTCTGTAAACTATGATTTGAGCTCAATATATGCGGCTGTGACTGGAGAAATTAGGTTTAGGAGATTTGTAACTCCTGATCAAATATCATACTGAGTCTCGTGTAGCCTTATAATGACCTATTGACTTCTAGAAGCATGACTGGTGTTTCAATGGTGGAATATAAATATAATGTTTTTCAAGTGACGCATTTAATTAGTATAAATAATTAAAAAATAGCATGCTTCATTTGCATAAAATAATAGCCAGATACCACCGCGAGTCACTATCAGTAAAATAAATATTACTAAATAATGATATGTCTATATTGGGCACTCGTAATCTTTACAACTGGTAGAACAGTGACACATTTATACACTTACATGTATTTAATTCCTATAAAGAACGTCTTGTGCCTACTGAGTAGGCATGCACTTTTAAGCCATATGTGGGCGCGGCTCATTAATGAAAGGAGCCGTTTTTGATCGCTCGACTTTCCACGGAATTGACACGGTCCAATCAGAATTCTAGTGCCAGGTGGGGGGAAATACCTTCACCTGCCATGTATACGTCGTGAAGGCCGTTGCTATCGTCATATACGCGTTGTCTGGCACATTTCCTTTTGATATCATTCGGTCATTGAGAGGAACAGCCGTGCAATAATTGTCATGCGTGTAAGTGCCCATACGTTTCAGATACACGCACGGCAATTATTGCACGGCATCTCATTAAATTAGGCTCCACCCCTTTAGTTGCACCACATTCTAAGCTCCACCTCTTTAGATACACAAAACAACAACTTGGTATTGGAAATTATAGCAGGTGCGTCTATAATGCTGAATGTCTTTGGGCTATGCCACAATATACCACCGCGAGTCACTATCAGTAAAATAAATATTACTAAATAATGATATCTCTATATCGGGCACTCGTAATCTTTACAACTGGTGGAACAGTGACACACGTATACACTTACATGTATTTAATTCATATAAAGAACGTGTTGTGCCTACTGAGTAGGCATGCACTTTTAAGCCATATGGCCCCTGAAGCAATACACGTGTAACAATATGCACTTATGGATGACACGGTAATAAGTCATATACATGTATAGATAGCTCCCTGCTTGAGTTAGCCCCATTCCTCCAGCAATCCTTACAATTATAATTTCAATATGTTTTAATATTCAATATTTCGTAAATAAAAGGTGGCATTATTGAATCGCCGCTTGGTCTGCGCCAATTCTTCCTTCTAGCAGGAATGACATATTTGTCGGCTTCATTATCTGAACTACAATCTGTAGTAACACCAGAATCTGTGTTTAATGTTGTTCTTTCTGGCGCTTTTCTCGTCTTTCGCCGGGTTGTTTTCCCTGTCGCTTGTTCTGGTGTCAGGTTTGGATCGTCAGGTACCAGAGGGTCAACACATGGTATGCTCATGAAGGGCAGAAGTAAGTTCCGGTGACGGGTTTTTACTGGCCCATTTCCGGATTCCTTCCGCACTTCATACACAGGCACTTCCGGGTTTGGAATTCTCAGGACAATGTATGGGTCTCGTTCCCATTTATCAGCCAGTTTGTGTTTGCCTCTGATACCCACGTTCCTGACAAGAACTCTGTCACCCACTTCCAGGGTCGATTCTCGAACCTTGGTGTCATACTGGGCTTTGTATCTGGCACTGTTTTTCTTGGCCTCTGCTGAAGCTACTTTGTAGGCATAGTCCAGCCGTTTTTTCAGCTTCCTAGCATACGACTCCCTACTACCAGCAGTCTCCGCATGATTCTCCACACCAAGAAAAGCGTCTACGGCAAGGCGTGGGTGCCAGCCAAACATAAGGTAGTGTGGGGAAAATCCTGTCGAATCGTGTCTGGTAGCATTGTAGGCGTGTACCAATGGTGCCACATAGGATTTCCAGTCGGACTTCTCGTATTCTTCCAGGGTACCTATCATCTTGATGAGCGTCTGGTTGAATCTCTCAACCATGCCGTTTCCCATGGGATGATACGGAGTAGTCCGGCTCTTCTGTACCCCTGCTATTTGACACAACTCTCGGTAACGCAGGAGTCTTCCTCCGAATACATCTGCCGCATTTCTCTACCTTCCGTTGAACATCAGCTTCAAGTCCTGGCCAGAAAAAACGTTGTCTTACTAGCCAAGTGATCTTGTCTTTGCTTTGGTGACCGACGTCATCGTGTAATCCCTTTAAGGGCTGTTTCACGGTATGCAGATGGCAACACAAGTTGGTAGGATGGTTTACCATCAAGAACAGTCTCTTCCACCCTGTGTCATTTGGCGCCCAACGAGGGACCGTGACTGATATATATATACTACCCAAAATGTACCAAATATGTGGAAATCAGAGACGAATTAAATATAGAATTCGGGGACGAATTCCAATTTGGCGGGGAAGTATGTCGCGGTACGTAACTCACTGTAGGGAGGAAATGTGTATTCGTGCACGGCTAGCTCAATCGGTTAGAGCGATGGTACGGTAAACCAGAGGTCCCGGATTCGTGCCCCGGGCCGGAGCACATTTTTCTCGCCCTGTGACACATATGATAATAGCCTGATACCACCACGAGTCACTATCAGTAAAATAAATATTACTAAATAATTGTACGTCTATATCGGGCACTCGTAATCTTTACAACTGGTGGAATAGTGACACACTTAGACACTTACATGTATTTAATTCCTATAAAGAACGTATTGTGCCTACTGAGTAGGCATGCACTTTTAAGTCATATGGCACCTGAAGCAATACACGTGTAACAATATACACTTATGGATGACACGGGAATAAGTCATATACATGAATAGATAGCTCCCTGCTTGAGTTAGCTCAATTCCTCCAGCAATCCCTACAATTATAATTTCAATATGTTTTAATATTCAGTATTTCGAATATCTGTCTGCACATTACTACACAAGTTATCTGTATAGCTCCCTGGTGTAATTGGCCCCGTTCTTCCATATACCTATTCAAATCTAAATTGTGTATTAAAAAATACATAGACTTACCTATATTATATATTGTCCGCAAACTACTGCAGAAAATGCAGTGTATGCGTGTAGCATGGAGTTAGCAATGCCGTATTAAATTACATCGTTTAAATAAACTTTAAAGGCACTTTGTCTCATATATGCATAGAAAGCAGCAAACATAGTTAGTTTAATTGTAGACTTGTATCTCGTATTTCTGAATCGAATTGTATAAAGTGGAACCTCTCTAAACCGGACACCAATTTAGAGAGGTTCCATTAGTTTACAGAGGACATACTGTAAATCAGGAATTTCATCATTCTGAGCCATTGGCTTATAAGGATTACACTGTAAATCACGAAGTTGATCATGCTGAGCCATATATATATATATACTATGGAACCTCTCTAAACCGGACACAGAGAAATCATAGTTTTGCTGAATTCTGATCGGGTTAAATGCCATTTATCTCCGACCATAACGTCTGTTCATGGTCGCAAAGCAACCACGCGCGTAATATAACGAAATTAGTCATCCGTATGGTTTACAGTGGAACCTCTCTAAACCGGACACCCTGGGTATCTCCCAGGGTGTCCGGTTTAGAGTGGTTCCGCTGTACTATGTCGGTGCATGATGCGAAAATCACATACATGTACAATGGAACCTATCTTAAACCGGACACAGAGAAACGTAATGTTGCTTAATTTTGATATGAGTTATTGCTATTTACATACATTGATAATGTGTATTCATGATCACATAGCATCTACGCTTCTCTTGAAGTAGTCATCTGTATGTTTTATAGTGGAACCTCTCTAAAACGGACACCCTGGGGACCTCACATGGTGTCCGGTTTAGAGAGGTTCCACTGTAGTTGTGTTTCTGAGGCATCATCAGAGACATAGCCACTTTAATGAAATTTACAGATTTTGTATTACACAACCGCCTGCGTTAACCATGACCAAATTATCGACGTTTATGAGCACCTATTGTTAATGAAAACTCGCAATCAAGCAAGTTGGTTGCCTGAGCCTGAGCTGTAACACAGCTCGGGCTCTGACAATCATGCTGCTTGGTTTCAAGCACGATACTCAAGTATTTTTAAATAAAGAAATTGACAAAATTGACAAGATTAGCGCAGGCAGTAGTGTGTGTCTGGTAAATGATTTATGGCTGCGACTGGAGAAAAAAGGGGCTTATGGGTTTTGCGGCCAGTACAGATCCAGATCAACCTGTGCATCCGCACAATCTCATCAAGATCTTCACTATTCGCCATTCCGTAAATGAAACATCAGCCATGCGTCTAACAATGAATATAGATCGCTATCAGGCGTCAGGATTGTGTTGTCTGATCTGGAGCTGCACAAATCACAATTCCCATAAGCCCCATTTCTCCAGTCACAGCCACATATGAGTGTTCATCGTTTGTACCGTGTACTGTGCCTATTCAGCTTGGCAGGGTAATCACCGAAAATGGGTGTCCTTGTATCGGGTAGTTGTGAAACAGTAACTATTAAAGGGGCATATCAGGATTCTTTTTTGAAAAACATGTTATGAAAAAGAAATACGTGTTTTCATGATGGCCCTGTATAAAGTGGTGTAATTGAAGATATATGATGATAATAGGACCGTTGGATTTTTAATGATGATAATTCCAGCACAACAATATTTACACAATTCCATAACATTTGATTGGTCCGTAGCAAGTCTCTGTCCAAAATTTTGTATCCCAGTAAACTCCATGCCGAACTACTTTCCGTAACCGTCAGGCGCAGTTAAAATAATTCTTAAGAAAACGGAAAATAAACACATTTTCTTTATGAATTTATTTCAAATGATGGAATTATAAGGAATGAATGTCCAGTATTCCCGCGACTTTTCCAAGTTTATACCCCGATAAATTCCACAAAAAGGCCATTCATTCCTATAATAATAGGACCGTTGGATTTTTTTTAAGGATTCAAAAAAATATATATATGAAAAATAAAAATGTGTTTTCATCATGGCCCTGTGAAAAGTATTTTAATTGAAGATATATGACGATAATAGGACCGCTGGATTGTTTCAATTTTCACCGATATCGGTACAAAAGTATCAGATTGTCGATAGGAAATCCGATGTTTATGTACCTCTATGGATGAAAATAGAAACAGTTATTTCATGGTCATTCTGGGAACAATCAAAACTGTTGCACCGAGGTACTGTGGGCGATCCGAGGCACTATTGCCGGATGTCGAAGGGCGAGGACAATAGTGCATCGTTCGTCTACAACACCGAAAGTTTTAGCACGCAGTATATCTAAATTGTGCGGCGAAAAAATGAGAAAAACGTGAAACGCAAGTTATCAAACATTGGAGCGCCGTATAACTCTTGTCATTAGAGTTATGTAATTAGAATGATTACCCAACTCCCTATATAAGTTGCTATTATATACGTACTTTCGTTTCCCATTGAAACACAATTTTCCATATTGCTAAAACGTCGCTACAGCATTTATGAGAAAGTATACCTTCATAATACAGAGATAATTCTTACTAAAAGTGAAATATGCGCTGGTTTCTAGACGAAAACATGCGTTTATGCAATGGCTCTAAGTAGAGCTGAGTGGCTGAGCTGAGTTAAGAAAGTGGTGCATTTTCGACGTGAAATATGTTACGCGGGCGCGAAGTGCCGCACCAATAATAATGACAAAGTGCAGAGATATTTGACACGACTTCTGAGACACCTTCGCTTTAACTGGATTGTTGTTGAACAAATGTGCTTCCAGGCATGCTCGCAGTCTGATCATGGACTGCACTGTTCTCCATATCTAGCCATTGAGCCGTCATTATTACGTTTGTAAACAATAATTAAACCGTAAATTTGATTAGGATATACCGGGTGTGTACATTTAACTTTCTAAAGCTCTTGATTTAACAGCAACTTGAAGCACGACCCCTGGTACGCCACATTCCTACTAGAGTGGTGCATAACGCATACATGAGCGTCACCAGTATTTTTGAAAAGGGTGTTCGTATTTCAGCTGTGAAGCAACCGAAATATGTAAGGGGTCCAGGGGTTGCCCCTGGGCCCCTTACATATTTCGGTTGCTTCACGGCCCCGGAAAGTTTTCCAGAAGGCAAATGATGTACATTGTATTCCGGTATATTTGGATAATAACTAGCTCGCGGGCAAAAAGTTTCGGGTCAATTTAAGAAGCGTATTCCTGGATATTGGCATAGTGAAATACGCTTCGCATCGCTTGACTGTTAGCACAGGTGGAAGACTCGGACCTATGACAGCAAAAAAATGCCTATTAAAAAAATCCCAATACCCCACCAAATTGGTCTCGTACAGTACCATCTTCTATATAGAAAGGTGATAAAGAATATGGCTATTATAGCAAGAGCCCTCTCTTTTCCGACTCGCACAAACACAATAAACATCGATTACATGTATGACCTATATCTCTGGCAATCGATAAAGGTATTAGGTGTGTGAATATACTCACTTCAACTCGCTATTTATATTATTCTCATTTGTCATATCCCATCCAAAGCGAAATTTGCGTGTACGAAAGAATCTCACACAGAATCGGAGGCCGTCCGGCGTGGATTATCGGTCATATTTGGCCGATAGCTGATCGCCAGCTCAAACTAATGACGTGCACCATGACCATATACATTAGAAATTCCAACCATGCAAAGTTCGTCCAATTGTAATCGTTCACCGATCTAAAAAACACTTTTTTTGTCTAATTTCGTTCATTATCTGGAACCGGGTCAATGCACCATCTTCCATAATACAACCACCGAAGCGTCTATGTAAGAACATCTTTGATTGGCTAAATCTAAACTGTGATGACGTCATTCAACCTATTTCGGGATTCCGGAAGACATAATCTGATAGTACGCGAATCATGAATGAAAGGCAATGGACTTAGAAAAAGGGTGTTTTTCAGATCGGTGAACGATCATAATTGACAAACTTTGTATGGTTGGAGTTTCATGGTGCACGACATTAGTTTGAGCTGGCGATCAGCTATCGGCCAAATATGACCGATAATGAGGGGTAATGGGATTTTTTTAATAGGCATTTATTGCTGGTGTCATAGGTCCGAGTCTTCCACCTGTAACTGTTAGTAGCACATTTTAATAATATAATGTCTGCTCAGTCAGGCACTGAACATGGCTATCACGGGCCGCATGTTTTATAAAATAGATGGCCGCGGCCCGCATGTCACGCCCGCTGAGTCTTTGATAGTATACCGACAAACTTTAACTAAATATTTTACCAAATACTTTAACTGGACGCACGTACCGTACATACGTTCGTACATACGTACGTACGCACGCACATGTGCCGACTATATCGCGCTGTCCGCAAGCGAGCGCGACAAAAATCCTGCTGACTTCAAAAATGGGGTTCGTAGGCACACATCGAACCTCCCCTGACGACGCTCCTGTAAATGCACCCGCTAGTGTACAGGGTGTCTCATAATATGTGAGATTGTTCGCAATAGCTATTCCATGAATAATGAAACATGTACAGTGATCATACCATGTAGTAGAACACATATTAAAGGTAAATGCCCACTCAGTAGGCACGAAATGTTCTTTATATCAGAGACATCATCTGACACATTTTATGGCAAAATAAACATTCATTCAACGTTTAATATCCTATTGATTGACATTATTTTCCATTTCATTTATATCAGAAGTAAATTTCCACACTGATATCAGGGGCTATAACCGTGTTTCCTTAAAATGTTAATGGACATTACTATTTATTCTCTGTATTTATTTTTCGATGTGCAATGATCATACTTTATAATCTGTCGAAAATATTATTGTTTCAGGTGACGCATTTAATTAGTATAAATAATTAAAACAAACCATGCCTCGCTTGCATATGAAATTAGCCTGATACCGCCGCGTGTCACTATCTGTAAAACAAATATTACTAAATGAAAATATCGTTATAGAGGGCACTGGAAATCTTTTGAACTGGTGGAATAGTGACACAAATATACACTTATTCAATTCCTATACATGTTGTGCCTACTGAGTGAGCATGTACCTTTGAAGTTCTTGTTCTGATTTATAATAATTACAACTTATATGTGTCTGAGACTGAAGAAATGGGATAGCTCCTGATCAAATAGCACACTCATGTAGCGCATGGGAATGATCTATATTGCTTGCTAGAAGCATGACGGTTGTTTCGTTGATGGAGTGGCGAACAGTGCAGATCCTGATCAGACTGTGCGATGCACAGGCTGATCTGGATCTACACTAGTCGCCATTTATCCAGTCACAGCCCAGCCACACATATGATACCTGAATGTTCATCTTTATCGTATGTTTTCAATAAGACTCCAATAAGACACCACAACGTCGCTTAAAATTAAAACGAAAACATATTCTATATCTCTCATTTTGATTCATGTATATAATACACCAACTTTGGCTTCGTAATAAAATTTTAACAATCGTTTGTAATGATATCAAATATTCAGAACTCCAGCTAAGATTCGTAATTTAACCAAATATTGAGGTATTTCTCTTAGTTCTTCACCAAAAATGGTAAGTTGGGAGTTCTTTAGAATCGTCTCAATGAGACGATTCTAAAGCGCTTGCAACTTGCCATTTTTGTTGAAAAAATAACAAAATTCCCCCCAAAGTTGATCAAATTACGCACCTTAACTGGAGCTCTGAATTATTATGAGACGCCTAATAATTATATTTCTTTACGCTGTATTACATACGAGATATTTGGTGTCATGTTATATAATTTTCCATATAGAATAACAATATAGCGAAGTATGAACGTCAGCACCCTGCAGGTTTTGTTCAATAGTTTAGTGCGCGAAGTGTAAATGCTTTTACCCAAATGTTTACCTCTGACAGTAGTGTAGCGATATGGTGCAACCTGTTACCTATAAAGCGAACAACGTGCAGCTATGAGACACACTGTATATATCATCCGAACAAAGGTATGAGGTATTGTGTTGCCCGTGTCACAGGGTGAGAAAAATGTGCACCGACCCTGGACTCGAACCCGGGACCTCTCGTTTACCGTACCATTGCTCTAACCGACTGAGCTACCCGGGCACGAATACACACTTCCTCCCCTCAGTGAGTTACGTACCGCGACATACTTCCCCGCCAAATTGGAATTCGTCCCCGAATTATATATTTAATTCGTCTCTGAATTCCTTATTTTTGGTACATTTTGGGTAGTATATATATACGTCACGGTCCGTCGTTGGGCGCCAAATGTCACAGGGTGAGAAAAATGTGCTCCGGCCCGGGGCTCGAACTCGGAACCTCTGGCTTACCGTACCATCGCTCTAACCGACTGAACTAGCCGGGCACGAATACACACTTCCTCCCCTCAGTGAGTTACGTACCGCGACACCCGTATGTCCTACTAACCCTTTTTATCCCGTCTACGCAGTGCCTATGTGCCGTGAAACACGGTGCCGTGAAACATATTTGATATCCTGTCAATACGACCGAATCACAATTCACACTCGTTGACCATTCGTCTTGGTGACTACTTTTCCCAGTATACTTCTTGAGTTGACTGAATAGCCTGATGGAAATGGAACTGTTTATAGTGTGAGGGTTAAATTTGGCAAATAAAAACGATATCGCCGGAAAATAAAATTCAGTTCATGCCATTTTCTGTATGCCAAATCAATTTCCATTACGACCCTCAATTTCCAATTGTGTTTGCTCTCTACCCATTCCGTGCGTCATTCAGATATGACTGACGTCATAATTATTAGTACGTCAATAAGTATAGTACTATATCATTTAAAATAAAAATGGCTGCTTCCAGTGATTCCAGTCAGGTAATGAAATACACGAAACAAAATGGTGTTTTGTGTTGTTGATTTTTATTCTGGACAGATCGCAATCGTTGCAGAATCTGACCCGAATGAAAATGGATGGGTCTGGTGAATTTTGAGAGTGTTTTTCGTTGAAAAGAAGCTGTAATTTCACATTGTCGGTGAAAAACTATAAAGTATCAACAGAACAGTTATATGTTGAACCTGCTTGAAGTACATGTTAATGGTTTCGGGATGCACGGTCGCCATTCTAAATAGGATTAAACCGTAAAGCCGCCATCTTGTTGTGTTTGTTTTCCATTTCCATGATTCATGAACGATGAAAACAACAGAAACAAAGTCGTTGTAACATTTTAAGATAATTTCTGGAAATATTTCGATGAGTGAAATTCCTAAAGTCTAAAACAATTATTGATCAATTTAGGGATTTTACAACCATACTTTATCGAACTATGTTCTGAGTGTTTGATGTAATTCGGTTCTAACTTATCTCGCTTCTGAAAGCTAAATTAAATAAATTAAGTTGATTTAAATGCTATTTTAGAATGTTGACGGGATAAATAGAATAGTAGGTTAGTGCCGTGAATGGGAAAACAATATCTTGCTCGGCACGGAAACAAGATTGGCTCGGTAGAGCCTCGCCCATCCAGTTTCCTAAGCCTCGCCAGATATTTTTTCACATTCACGGCACTAACCTACATTTACTATTCTCTATCTCTTTCCGCTCTGATTTTAAGACTGTAGATTTGCGAAGGTCATCTAAGACACGACAGGCTGTGAGTATATCTGGCGCTGTTACAGGAGAAATGGGGCTTATGTGCTGTGCGACCAGTGTAGATCCGGATCAGCCTGTGCATCCGCACACAGGCTGATCAGGATATACACTGTTCACCATGACATAAATGAAACACCCGTCATGATTTTAACATGTACAGTACATGTACTATAGATAGATCGTTATCTGGCTACAGCAGTGTGCTACATGTATTCATTTTGATAGTTGAATTATTTGCGACCAGTGTAAATCCAGATGAACCTGTGCATACTTATCAGGATCTACACTGTTCGCCATTACACCAATGAAACACTCGTAATGCTTCTAACGTCGTTATCAAACTGCAGGAGTGTGCTACGTGTATTTGTGAGTATATGTAGGGCTGGGACTGGAGAAATTGGGCTTATCTGCTTTGCGACCAGAGTAGATCCAGATCAGCCTGTGATTCAAAACGTCTTTGGATATTGGGTATCCCGTTTCCTTACGTGATGTTTCACATACGCCTATAGTTGATATTACTAAAGGGGTCCGTTTCACTGAACTTCGTACGACTAAGAAGTCCGTAAGTGGAAAACTGGGGCCCGTTTCACTAAACTTCTTACGACTAAAATCTTCGTAAGTGCAAATTTAAAATCCTCTGGAAATTTCAATTTATGGATTTACATTTATTGAGCATAGGCTGCATATGCAGCCTATGCTCAATAAATGTAAATCCAATATTTGTTTACAAGAAAAATTGTTAATGTGAAATTTACAGACTATCATAATTTTGCACTTACGAACATTTTAGCCGTAGGAAGTTTAGTGAAACGCGCACCAGATATTCACAAGAACATTTCCATTGAGAGCCGATGCTTTAATTTAATGATCTGTAAACCAGGGGACCGTTTCACTAAACTTCGTACGATTAACATGTTCGTAAGTGCAAAATTAGGATCGTCTGGAAATTTCAATTGATGGATTTACAATATACAGCCTATGCTCAATAAACGTATATCCAATAATTGTTTACAAGAAAATATTGTTGATGTAAAATTTACAGACTATCATAATTTTGCACTTACGAACATTTTTATCGTACGAAGTTTAGTGAAACGGGCCCCTGGATGGAACTTTCTTAGCATTACGGAAACATGTTACTGTGGTAATCAAATCCCGTCTTTAATATTGAAATGTTCAAAAGATGGTTCACGATGATCAACGTCGTAGACCATGGTAAGACCGTCGTACGATGACTGAGGACGCAGGAACATCGTGTGCCATCGTGCGTCCACGTACGATGTTGTAGACCGACGTACGACCGTCGTAGAGGACTGTGAGGACGCAGGAACATCGTGTGCCATCGTGCGTCCACGTACGATGTTGTAGACCGACGTACGACCGTCGTAGAGGACTGTGAGTACGCAGGTTCTTCATTCGTCATCGTGCGTCCACGTAGCTACATTCGGGGTACTAAGTACTGTCTGTTCCACGTTTTGTTGCCGACGAACTTTTGGCTATTAAACATATTAAATCTTAAAAATACTTAAAAGTAAGTACTTTTTTCATCAATAACAAAAAAGTCACTTTCCAAATATTTTTCACTTGATGAAATTCCATCAGATATTTATTTTATTGCAAAAAAAATATTTTCCTATGGGAATTTAACTTGGGGCACAAAGGAAGAGGATGAGGACCGGCAGGATAAAAAAAAGACGCATTTTGGAAATTGACTCCGAAACTCGCTAGATAGCTTGGAAATGCTGTAACTAAGGAAACAAATGTTAGGTTTTTAAAATCGGTCCTCAAATTCCAAAATTATTTTTAAAAAATCTATTTTTAGCCCCCATGTTAAATTCCCATAGGAAAATCGTTTTTTTCGTAATAAAATCAATATTTGATGGAATTTCATCAAATAATGTTTTTTGGGGGAAGGTAACTTTTTTTGTTATTGATGAAAAAGTACTTACGTTTAAATTTGTTTAAAATTTAATGTGGTTCATTGATAAAAGTTCGTCGGCAGAAAAACGTGGAACAGACAGTAGTATATAAACGCCAGCCATCACTTCATCATAATCAGTTCGAGCCGACTTGTTCAGTAGCATATTTCACCAAAATTGCAAAGCATACGTATCTTGCTAAGTACACTTTGAGGGAGAACTTTTCAATTTAAGGATAACTTTATTAATGTTTATTATGCTGAATGTATTACAATATTACCGCCATTTTGGCTGTGATAATGTACTAAATTCATTATAATAATTCTGCATATGTTTAATCATCAAATAAAAAGAATGCTCATTCTTACATTTTGAAAAAAAATAATATTATCGAAAAAAATGTTGTTTTTGCATTGTTTATATGGCCGTAAAATTCGGGCAGGTTTCATGGAACAGACAGTAGTGGTGTTTCTAGTGTCGGGTGGCATAGGGTAACACAGGATAGCGGATGTCGTTGCCATCTAATGTTTTAACTACAATATTAAAATGTATTAGCTTTAACCATATTATTAAGGGGTATCAGCTACCCTATGCAGCATTATACTATTATACACGAATAATCTCGAATGTCTCGCCATGAAACCGTGTAAAAGTGATTTTCTACAAGTATTTGTTATATTCTTCATGTCAATATAGCAAGCAAGCAGGAATTATGTCATTTTGTCATAAGCTGACCCTACCTACCGTTTCAATAACATGAAGTACCGTATGTTATATTCTGGGCTGTTTATGTATGACAATCATGGAGTATCATTATTTTCGCTACCATCTTGGACGCCATCTTGAATTTAAGGCCTTGCCCACGGAACCCAGAATGACCTCATGTGGTTTCAGAAACTAGAGACATTTATGAACATTTGTTCGTTTTAGTTTTATTTAGGTACATTTGTATAAAGGGAAGAAACTGCAACGAACAGGTGTAAAATATTCTCCGTAATTATCTCCCCTGTCTTAGTCGTTCTCGGTTCAACTGGTTTATCGGTTACAATGTGTATGCTCACGTGGTACTAACAACAACAACAAGTACCGATTCAAAGTACGTATTCTTGTATAGTGTCCTTATTACGTAACGGATTTTGATGACATATGGCGCATAAAACGCGTCTTGTTAAGTACATTTGGTGGTCCCTGTATTTTCGCCCAAACTTCTGTCAAACTTCCTAGACCACCAAATGCAGCTCATGAAGACGCGTTTGCTGCGCCATATTTCATCAAAATCCGTTGCATATTAAGGAAAATATCAAATAATACTTACTTTGGAGTGGGCGGCGTTGTTGTTGTTGTAACCACGTGATCATGCACCTTGGGTTAGAAGAAACTAGGTTTACTGTAGCGACTGTGGCGGTCGAAACAGGGCTTATGGGTTTTGCAACCGGTGTGTATTCGGATCAGCCTGTGCATCCGCATAATCTGATCAGAATCTACATTGTTCGCCATTCCATCAATTAAACATCAGCCATGCGTTTAACAAGCAATGTAGATTGTTATCAGACTACAGAAAAGTGTTGTTTCATCAGGAGCTACACTGGTCACAACTCCCATAAGCCCCATTTCTTCAGTCACTTGCCACCAGTGTAGCTCCTGATAAAATAGCACACTCCAGCGGCCTGATAAAGATATATATTGCTTCCTGTAAGCATGACGGGCATTTCATTGATGAAATGGCATTAGTGTAGATCCTGATCAGACTGTGACGATGACAGGTTGATCTGAATCTACACTGGTGGCAATATCCACAAGTCCCATGTGTCCAGTCACATCCACATATAAGACACGCCATGTGATTTTGTACCTTCGGAAATCTTTAATTTCATGAAATACTTTTACAAAATTTACAATAATTTCCATAAATCAATGCAATAGTTGACAAAATTGTCATGTCAAATTTTGACGACATTTACGGAATATATTGTAAATTGTGTAAACGTATTTCATGAAATTACGAAGATGTCCGAAGGTACCAAATCACATGGCGTGTCAAATATAGTGACAGGACATCGGTCTAAAGACTCGTCGGAAAGACCAGTGGGTTTGAAACACTATGAAAGTATTGTTTCATACCTAGGGCGGGAATTGAACCCCCCCCCCCCCCCCCAAACATCGATATTGAAGTCCAATGCTCTGCACACTACTGTCTGTTCCACGTTTTTCTGCCGACGAACGTTTGGCTGTTAAACACATTAAATCGGAAAAATATTTAAATGTAAGTACTCTTTTTTCAAATATTGATTTTATAGCGAAAAACGATTTTCCTATGGGACTATTACGTGTAATAATCTTATTATGCATACATTTCGGAAGTTCTACTGAACGTCATATACCCCACGTGACCGCAAAGGGAAATAACTGTGGTAAGCAAAATAAGGGGAAGTTAGTCATGCAGTGACGGCTGGAAAAACTGCTTGTCCGGAATATGAAATCCGTAAAAGAACGGCACATACTGGTCGGATTACTGTAAAATTTATTTTATTTGATGTATAAATGATGAATACATAAGCGTATCGCGAAAACAGAAGCTTGTTATATATCCTTTAACATGGGGCTGAGTTACCTCATTTCTAAGCTATCTCGCCAGGTTTCGGAGTCAATTTCCAAATTGTTTCGCTTTTAAACTCTTACCGTCACTCTTTACCTTCTTTTTCCCCTATGTTAAATTCCCATATAAATATATTTTTTTCGCAATAAAATCCATATTTGATGGAATGTTATCAAATAAAAATAATTGTGGAGGCTGACTCTGTTGTTATTGATGAAAAAGAACTTACATTCAAATATTTCTGAGATTTAATGTGTTTAATAGCAAAAAGTTCGTCGGCATCAAAACGTGGAACAGACAGTAGACTATCATGTCATCTCTCATTGGAGACAACGTTTGCGAATATTAATATTTTATTCCCACGGCAACGGGTTTTAAGAGTAATTAAGACAAAACATGCTTTAAGTCGCCATATGCGCTGACAGTTTTAACACCTTAATGATGGACTGACCAAAAAAAGATATCAGCTGTCAATTTGACAGTTCATCAAAAGGTGGACCACCACCATTAATATTCCTATAATTTAGACACGCCATTGGATTTTGTACCTTCGGGCATCTGCATAATTTCATGAAATACGTTTACAATATTTTCCGTAAATGATGTCAAAAGTTTATTTAATCCGCATATACATGTACTCTGAAATTTGTGTCAACCTTGGACGTCATTTACGGAAAATATTGTAAATTTTGTAAACGTATTTCATGAAGTTACGCAGATGCCCGAAGATACAACATCCCATGGCGTGTCTCAAGGTACAAAATCTCATATCGTGCCTCCTATATATATGTGATTGGAGAAATGGGGCTTATTGGGTTTGTGACTAGTGTAGCTACTGATCAAATAGCAAACTCATGTAGCCTAATAACGACCTATATTGCTTGATAGAAACATGATTGGTATTCATTGATAGAATTGTGAACAGTGTAGATTCTGATCAGACTGTGCGGATGTCACATAACCCGTACGCCCAATTTCTCCGGACACATCCACATGTTTGTTTGTTGCTTAATTTTCAAGGCCTACGAGCCAATTGGGACCCTTAAGGTCCCAATTCGCTCGTAGGCCTTGAAAACCCGCTGATCAAGCCGCTATATTGCACACATGGGTAGAACCAGCTGGTAGAGCGGGAAATACAAACATTTCACAAACTCCAGTGCCTGGATCCAGGTTCGAATCCGGGCAGCCGGAATGACAGTCGGAGGTCTACAATTCCACTATGTATGTGTGTTTTATCAAGGAGTTAAGCTTCGAAGGATACGAAACATCACGTTTACACGGAAAACCCGGTGTGCATATCACGTGTTATGATTACTTGTCAGGATTAAGTTGACACACGCGCGGCTCGTTACCTTACATATTGAATACCAGGCTGACGTATGTGCGTCTCGCTACCTTGCACGATTAAGCGGTGTAATACCAGCAAGCAAATTCGCGCCGATACGAAGATGGTTAAAATGCAATATTATTTTTTTTTTATATTTATTTTCTTTTTAGTTACAAACATACATGTTACATAATATGAAATATATACATGTGTAGTCACTGGAGTGTGCATGACAGCAGGGCACGAGTCCACTTTAGTTCAATTGTTTTAATACAGTTGAATCTCACTATACCAAACACAACGGGTACCATCGGCGTGTTCGTTATAGAAAGGTTCAACTGTACAACTCGGGTACCTCAAAGCCCCGCTCTCCCACCAGGTCCATGCTGTGGGCCTGACAGCTGGTGATTGATTGCTTACAGTGGAAAACTCACCATACCGGACACCATGGCGGTGTTCGGCATAGCGAGGTTCCACTGTACTTGCATTTTATTGTAGCCGGCTGTCATGTACACAATATATAACAGTATAATGGTATCTGTCTATACTATCCGTAACTGCTTACACCTACTTCAACCCCTTCAACACCAAACGCTAGTTTTAATAGTTATAAGGAACAGTATAGATAGATATGGATGAAACAACTCAATAGAATCGTCACTTATCGCAATTATTTTATTACATTGAAATATTGCATTAAATGTCTCATTCCGATCGCCAAGTATGAAATGAGAATGAGTATATTTTAACGTCCCAGCAACAGCTAAGGTCACATAAGGATGGAATTAATGTTTGACGTATCATTCGACAGACCATTTGGATGAAAATATTATTAAAATATTTACATGCCCTAGGGTAGGTTTTGAACACACAACCTTCAGTAGTGAAGTCCTGTACTCTGTCCCTGAGCCACAGCCCATCCCAGACTGGTGTGAAAGGGTCGAGTCAATATTAGCAACAAGCAGCATGATACAAGTATTATGAGTTGTATGTATGAATGTAACGTTTTTTATAGAAACAAAAAAAAATGACGAAAACGGGTGTTGTTGTTTTTCTTAGTATGCGTGCTTGATCGTAAGTCAGGTCGGACAGAGCAGTTCAAGAAATTGTGAACAATGGGGGTGGTGTATCTACATGTTTCTTTAAATGATTTCAATTGGCTGCGATTCGTGTGCATATAGATTCTTTAATGGCTCCCATATCTTGTAAAAATTGTTTAGGTTATGCAATATTAATGATGTATTAATATTGAGGATATGAAACAGAAAATGTGCATATGACTTGAGTAAAAGCAGTCTATGCTATCAGGAAGTGGTTAATCTTGTGAATGTATATGTCTCTGGTTGTATTGATATAGTTCACTTGTCAATGATATAGTCCATATTTCGACTATCTGAGACACAGTAGGCAGCGGGTACGAACTTGAACTTTGAAAAACTACCGAAAAACCGATTCAGTAATCGAAATTTCCATACGTTTTCCAGGGCGTTCCTACAGAGCCCCGCAAGGGACACAGAATTCTTTTTTTTATTTATTCGTTCCCACTAAATAACATTTCGTTCCCACGAAATAACAATTCGTTCCCTCAATTTAAAAATTCGTTCCCACAAATTAACAATTCGTTCCCTCAATTAAAAAATTCGTTCCCACGAAATAACAATTCGTTCCCTTGGGAACGAATTGTTAATTCGAGGGAACGAATTGTTCACGGGAACGAATTGTTAATTCGAGGGAACGAATTGTTAAATTGAGGGAACGAATTTGTTATTTCGTGGGAACGAATTAATAAAACAAATCCATGTCCCCTGCGGGTAGGTTCCACCTGTACAAAAGTGTCTTTACTACGGGTTGGCATACTTACGGAGCTTCTAAACATAACGTGTATGCACAGACAATAAAATAAACACGAAAGCTAACGCCTGCGATAATCTGGCCAATATTTGAATTAATACCTATGTCAAAATACTTCACAGTTGTACTTGAAATAGGACAGATTGATTGTCTGAGCCTGTGCTACAGCTCGGGTTCAGCTAAACAAAGTTATATCAATTATATCAATTTTTCTAGTTATCGATATTTATAAATAGTTTTACTGCGCCACTGCGCTTATACATATTAAAACCTTTCGTCGACTTTCCAAATAAAGACCAAAGTACAAACATTTTCCTTTCTAATTAGTCATTTCTTAGACTCGAGTTTATTGCTTGATCACATGCAATATTTGTTTGAAGAAAACATACGAATATGTGACTGTAATTGGAGAAATGTGGCTTATGACAATTTCAAACAGTTGTACCCAGTAGCCGGTTTCACACACATTGCTAAGTTCACTTATCTTCACTAGTATACTATGAGGGAGAAAATTTCAATTTATGCACAAATTAATTAATGTTTTATTTAATGAAATAAAATATTTCTAACCAAAAATTAGCTGTCATAATGTAATACATACTGTATAATAATTATGCATACGTTTGATCATCACATATAAACGTTCGTTAGTTCTATATGAAATAACGCATTTCAGTAAAAATAAATAATTACTCCCTCAAAGTATACTTAACTAGATACATGTAAGTATACTTACAGCAATTGTGGTGTAATCGGCTACAGATCAACTTGTCCATCCGCCTAGCCAGATCAGAAATGTTGAGTATGCCATTTTCTTGAAGAACGGTTCATATTTCAGTGTTTTATGGGTCATTCCGGTATATGTGGTGGTTTGGGTGCACTGTTATCAACATACAATTTACGTCACCTCCCGCCAATTACACGTATAGGTTCCTTTGTGGGTATTTTGACAGTATAAACTGGGTCCGAAAGTTCTGACCGGTGAATGTGTAGATAATTGACGATTTCTGTTGTGTGTAACGATTGAGCATTAGTAGTTAGACACAACTATGTAAATTACCCAAAACCAACGAAATCCACACAAATCTACTCAAAATCTACCAGCATACATATATGACACCAACATACTGACAATCTGTTCAAACACATGTGATCACAAATGGAGACTGGGACATTTCCGACCAGTTAAGAAGACCCAGATCAGCCTGCGCATTAAACTTCATACATGCTTGGTGACCGGATAATGATGTGGATATGATAATGTGCAGTTCTTATTGAATTGATAACCTTATAAATTGTTCAGAAGATTGGAATAATATATATTCTGCATCTTACTAGCACAAACATCAAGTATTTTCAATGTACGGCGGTTATATTTTCAAAATGGCCGTCAAAAGACTACATTTCCAAGTAGGCTGGTATGTAAGACACGTAGGAGCGTAATTTCATGTATATATACCTATAGTTGCAGTTCAAAGTTTCTTATAAGAAATGTAGTGATGCCGTTTCTTATACTTTACCATATTTGAAATTCAAAATGGCCGCCAAACTGCATTTAATTTTTTTCTTATAAATACAGGCTAAAATATCTTCGTAGTGATGCCGGTGCACACATCTATATCTTTGATTCAGAAAGTGAAATAAGTCAACATGCTCGGCTGTTGATAATAGTTTCTTTACTAGCAACGGCATAATAAGCATGTTTACTTTCAAAATGGCCACCAAAATATAATGATTTCCCAAGTATAGACCAGTGGAAAAGTCAAATAGTGAACTTCACGTGGATGATTTAATCCATGCATTCAATATCAAAGATTCTAACGATACATAAGAAATATATGTGTCAAATATTCTATGAATCTAGTTATGTTTTATATCACAGTTGCTAGTCAAGTATATACGTACTTCACACACATGCATATTGATTACTTGGCAGTTTATACACATTTGTTCGAACATACTAGCTGTGTCTATACCCACATATTCAGTATCAAAGAATCCAGCACTCACGGTGCGAAGTAAAATATCAAATTATGTCATATACTCGATGAGGTTTTACTATTTTGACATGTATGCTCCTTAATTTGTGAACATGCTGCACAAGGATATGCCTTAATTGGAATAGATACATATTTTCTAACGTACTTGAATAATTGTCATCGTGGTTATAAGGAGTTGCACACTTGACTAGGTCTTCACATACATTACATAGGTCTATAGCGAACTCAGGGGTACCACAAGTAATTTAATCATTTCAGTAATGATAATCTTCCTCATAATGAAGGTCACCAGACTGGGTTGTTTGTCTATTTGCAAAAGCGTCGCATGTTTATTTATAGGTGTATACTAGAATGGACCATAGACTCATGGAAAATAATGTCAACATGTTTATACCATAAAATACGCAATTTAGGAGGACAGCAATTTTAATGACGCACTTAATCATTACATATGCTATTTTGTATGAGCTTATATTATATAATGAAGAGCATATATCAGAATGCTCTGTATTCAGAGCAGATTGTGGGCTTGACCACGTTCTTCTATGATATCCGTTACAGTGACAAATGTATACTGTGCATGCTAATATATCATATCATGTGCTAATCGTGTCCATTATCTCATCATGCTTGTATTTTCAAATTGATTGTCTATTTTTTATCAAAAGCCAGCATCATTGTGCATAATCGGATGGCACAACAGACTGCTGGTAGTCATTATACATTAGCGGATATACATGATCGGATATCATTATGCTTATGAAAATTGTAATGCATTGTTTCTGTCATATCGTATGTGAAAGTTGCTATTTCAATAATAAGTTGGTGCTATTATTTAGTATTACATAAAATAAGCTGACTATTTAGATCCTAATATAGTATGGTGTCTGGTTAACAGTGAATCCATCCTCATTTGGATTTCGTATATATCCTTTTACTAGGAGAATTATACACGGTTATAAATTATGGTGGAGATGCTATCTCAATGTGAGTCCAGTATGGAAGTAATACAAATGTATGTTTAGGTTTTCGATCTTAACCAGTCTGTGACGTTATCCAAACTAGAAAGAATATACAGAGAGGAGACCGATGAACCCATGAAAACATATGTCTGGCGCAATACACAATGGGGTAGTAGCATGACACGCGTACACATTAACTATCGCCTATAGCCGTGCATGAGTCATGATGAACTGCGTTAGAATATGCATTTAATAGCAATTAACAGGTAGCAATCAGTAATTATAAAAATTATGAAGCATTACATAGAAATTATCATTTCCTAAGACCTGTGCTTTAATAGTTTTGTTTTTTGATTAATGAAATTTGGCACACATATTCAATAGATGACCATTATATGGTAGTTATCCTGTTTTTTTGTTATTTTGATAAATACAATATGACATTATTCTTAATTTTCCACGACCTTGAACTGGCATTCAACTGAACAAAAGTAAATTTCTGAAGATATTTGTCTTTATAAATGCATGTCTTTAGATTAATACAGTAACCATGAACCTACTCTTCCACTCCTTCACATCTCTTTCACCGGATCGTCCAAGCTTCAATTCCCTCGGTTCTGGTTTAGTCATGATAGTAAGGGTTCCACAATAAATATGATATGTTGAATAATTCTGCAGTAGCCAGGAACCAGGTTACTGCAGAATTGTTCAACATACCGTATTATTGCGGAAAGCTTTAGATTAATACATGCGAAATTATGACAAAGAATACGAAACATGTGCAGTTTGATTGTTGAATTTAAAGGTATCAACATCCGCGACCTATTATGATATTGACATTTGATGATTGATTTTATATTTCACAAATTTATTTATTATCAATATCAATGAAAATATTGACAATGTTTGTATGCCAAATGCTTTAATTAATCTGTTTTAAAAGTATATATAGCATCAAATTCGTCTTGAAGTTTAATGACCTTGAATTAACATTGAACTTAATTGGAAATGCATGCTGAACCCTATAATGTTATACTATAAAACAACCACGAGAAGAAAGATTAACACGATTTGCCGCATTCGTGGCGATTACCACCGAACTATAAGTTTAACGTTATGTTCATACCAGGGTGTATTTATGTACTAGCCCATCATGGCACCCGGATTTTTCGGAAAGTGGGATCCAAGACGAATACAAAACCACTAACAAAGAAAAATTAACATGAGGTGCCGGCTTAGGGGTCATACGGAATAAGTCTATTGTATTATTTTGTCTCAGGCTTCCCCCCCCCCCCGCCCACCCCCCACAGCCCCTAACCTCCCTTTGCTAGCCCGGACACATTGTTATCAGTAGGTCTCATTGAGCGTGATTATTGCTTTCGCAGGGTTATTTCCAAACGGGCAAAACTCATAACGAACGGTGTCAAGTACAAAATATTCACGTTACTCACTCCGGTACTTGTCGTTATCACATACATATACATGTATCTACGGTGCAATTTAGAATGTACAAAGTTATAGTTTTTGTACCTGTAATTGCAAAAATGTATGTTCATTAAAATGGCTATTAAAACGCCACATGTGCGTTTACACAGGTGTGTTGATTTTCACTTAGCTGAATTTACGCTGTGGATGTTTTAGTAATGTGTAAATCATTGTAAAAACAGACGAACGTGAAGAGGATATTATATTGGCTTATGGACTATTGTTGTAAAATGCTAAGAAAACATAGAAATAAAACTACTGCAGAATGATCATCCGTTGTTTTCATTTCAGCTTTATGGTATTCGGACAGTGATATGTCCTTAATTTTCGCTGTGACTGATGATATGCGACTGATGGGTTTTGCGAACAGTTTAGATCCAGATCAGCCTGTGCATCCGCACAGTCTGATCAGGATCTGCACTGTTCGCCATTCCGTCAATGAAACAGCCGGCATGCTTCTAACAGGCAGTATAGATCGTTATCAGGTTACAGGAGTGTGCTATTTGACCAGGAGCTACACTGGTCACCGATCCCATAAGCCCCATTTGTTCGGTCACAGCCAAACTTATTGTTACTAATATTGGACTCGCTGTCCCAAAATGGGATTATTTTCCTTGCTACCAGTTCCATTGCGACAAGTGTCACTGTAACCCGAATTGTCTGGCTGTCACGTGGGCGAATAATATATAAGTCACCCTGCGTGGTAGCCAGAAAATTCGGGTTAGTGCCGTCCTGGAGTAGTGCATTCTCGCAGTTCTGGGTCTACACTATTCGTTATTAACTTGATAAACCAAGAAAAGATAGCATTTGACCCCTTCGTATTAGAAATGCATCGTATGACTGAATGGTGACGATTTCAAAAGGGTTGCTAACATCGGCCAATAAAAGGACTTAGCTCATTTTATTGCATAAAATGGGCGCGTGAAGTGTATTAACACAGTGTAATAAAATCATATTACACTATTGTATTACATAATGCAAATGAGGCCGGTACGGAAAGCACGCTAGTTGGTCATTACAGCTTCAACGCACTGTGATGTGCTTATGCAATAAATAGAAACCAACATTCGTGTTGATTTAATATGAGATGTATGGAACTGGCTGACTGATTTCATAAGAAATCAGCAAACTCGTTTAATAAATATATAGAAAATACCAGGCTAGTGTCTGTTGATATCAAGTTTATCAGGGGAGGCTAGGAAACGCGTAGGAATTCCGAGGCTTGCCGAGGAATTCCTACCGTTTCCGAGCCGAGCCTGATAAACTTGATATTAAAATGCACTAACCTGGTATTCTATTTATCAGGTAACGTTTTATGCTCGAAAATGGCATTAGATGACGTCGTATTCTATGGACAGAACGCGGACTTGTCTACGTTGCGTCATTACACTGACGTCATTCGGTAAACGTCACGTGACGTCAACCGACCAATGGAACGTCAGTTTTCA
>CM055273.1:44505282-44626141 GCA_029237695.1 Conchocele bisecta
AATAGTTTACAAGAAACATTGTTAATGCGAATTTTACAGACTATCATAATTTTGCACTTACATGTACGAACATTTTTATCGTGCGACGTTTAGTGAAACGGCCCCCAGACACGGTATGCACTTTAGATACAGATCAGACAGTCGCGGTGTGCAATTTAGATGCACGTCGGGCAATCCATTCCCTTCTGGATACACTTTAACTGCAGACCAGACAATGTATGCACTTTAAATACATATATCATATATTCCCTCTAGATACAGATGATGCATTTTTATGAAATCAGTATACGGATCAGGCTATGTACAGGTTTGTAAACACATATCAGGTAACGAATATATTGGTTCAGATCAGACAATGTAATGTGGTACAGATCAGACAATATATGACACAGATGAGACAATGTATGAGCTCTAGACATAGATTATGCAATTTACACATTATATATACAAAACATGCATTGCATGAGCTTTAGATACGGATCAGGCAATAATTCGCTCCATAAGATGAGATACATGTGCAACATGTAGACAAGGCGTACATGCGATATGTACTAGAACTGATATTTTATAATTATACAAAGCAAACTTACCGATAGTACGATGAAAAGTGGCGACGACCGCCGAATGAAGAAACTACGTAGGCGCAAATCACGCGAGATTTTGCTGGATGTTGAAAAGAGTTTCTTGTTTCATGTTGAAAGATCTTCTTGCTTCATGTTGAAAGATCCTCTTGCTTCATGTTGAAAGATCCTCTTGCTTCATGTTGAAAGATCTTCTTGCTTCACGTTGAAAGATCTTCTTGCTTCATGTTGAAAGATCTTCATTTCTTTCACAAAATCAGTCGGACGATACACACACAAAACCGACCATATGTATGTAGCCGTTGAGAAAATAACGTTAAAATCCCGTGGGTTCGGGTGACACATGTTGTTCTACGACTTGGTACCGTACGCGTTAAAATCGGTAAATTCAGGTGTTTTGGATAAATATAAATGTGCAGTAATCATAGAATTCCGTTCGATATGTATGTATACGTCAACTACAACGTAATTGCCCATGCGTCTCAATCAACCGATAGAAACGTCTCATAAATAGGTCACAGAACATAGAAAATCAAGAGTAACCTCCTATAGACGTCCGATGCGTCATTGGTAGAGAATAGTAGGTTAGTGCCGTGAATGGGAAAACATATCTGGCAAGGCTTAGGAAACGGGATGGGCGAGGCTCTGCCGAGCACATCCCGTTTCCGTGCCGCGCCAGATATTTGTTCCCATTCACGGCACTAACCTACTATTCTATTTATCCCGTCAACACCTAAAAATGGCTTTAAAATGCAAAAATAGTATTGACTGGATATCAAAAATGTTTCACGGCACTGTGTTTCACGGCACATACGCACTGTGTTGAAGGGATAAATTGGAATTGTCGTCCAACCGATACAATCAACATCCGCCAATTATAACGTTAACGATGTTCCGGAAGTTGTTCAAGTGATGTTACTCGTTATGTAACCTATTTATAAGACTGATATATCAAAATGCGCACTACCTTAGATCAACAGAACTCCAAAATGAAGACTACAAGCCTCGAACTGGAGATGCCAGCATTGCCTTTGGAATGTGTTACATAGTGTATATCTCTGTCCATACGTTACATTGTTGGTTCTTGTTATAATAATCAACACTTGTAATCTTTAATTCTTTATTGTCATATATTCTCAACGACCTGACTCGCTCTAACCCATTATAGTAACTAACTTTCTCTCACACACCACATTGCATCGTATGCTGGAATGATCCCGTGACATTTCCCTGTTACCGTATATACCATATTAGAATACCATATATAACCTATAACATATACCCATATACCCCTTTATGATTTGTCCTCAAATCATCGAAGTCATTATGCAATCTCTAATATTTGGAATAAGTCACGTTATCTCATTTGTTTACCCAGAAAATGACGCATGCAACAACTGTTTAGTTATCTTAATCTCGAATTTACATGCATACAATCGTCCAAATTTTCTACTACATGACAACAACAAATATTACTAAAATAATTATTTAAATACACCATCAGTTCATTTTAGTGACATAGACATAAAATATAATAGTAGTTCATTTGATATAACATAACATGTACATACGTGTATTTTCATACCGCATTCTAATCGAAATGTTGTCAATATTTCATTTTATCAAGAATGGTACACTCAAAACATGATTTAGACTACATTACATTCTCCACCAATGTTACATAGTGTAAATCTGTCCATACGTTACATTGTTGGTTCTTGTTATAATAATCAACACTTGTAATCTTTAATTCTTTATTGTCATATATTCTCAACGACCTAACTCGCTCTAACCCATTATAGTAACTAACTTTCTCTCACACACCACATTGCATCGTATGCTGGAATGATCCCGTGACATTTCACTGTTACCGTATATACCATATTAGAATACCATATTTAACCTATAACAAATGCAAGCCGGATGCACCTGGACACCACAGTCATCACAAACTGAACAGTTTCAGAGAAGTCTGCCACCCGTCAGATATCCCCCCACATGACCATACTGCCACGGAAAATGTAACACCGACGTATCCGGCCAGTCACCGGCTTACGATTTTTGCCGGCTTACAATTTTCGCCGATTTACGATTTACGGCATTCCGTCGATGAAGAATGCGTACTACCATGGACAGATGTTAGCTCCTGGTTAGACTGTGGCAACATGCAGATTACTCTGGGGAAAAGCCCCAGAGTAATCTGCATGTTGCCACAGTCTAACCAGGAGCTGGCACAGTTTAACCCTTTCAATGCCGATTTAAATTTTGTCGTCTGCTACTTGTTTATTAATTTAACTTTTCTCAGCATAAAACATGGATTGTCAGCACTTCAGAATCATGATTCTAAACTGTTGTCAAATCTGGATTTAATTGACATGATTGATGAATAAGACAAACTAACAAAACAACAGACGACAAGTTTCGGTAGCAGCATTCTAAGGGTTAAGTACGTTCCTTTTGGTCAGCCGGGGGTCCTAATACATACACGTCTGGCTAGGTACATGTACGTGTACGTGTCGTTATCGGTCTCGTCATTTTCCAAATCTTCCGGATAAACAAAATGGGTAACCCATTAGAAACATTTTAGCAATGCTATTGTCGAGCTCTTCCAAAGTACACGTACATAACTACCAGTCACCAATGGCACATGCAGGCGATGGTGTCGTTGATGGCGGTGTCATTTGACAAGAGACAAGGCGAAAATAGTGGTCTTCCGAATTAGTGCGTTGAAGTATTGCATAATTTGAGTACAAATTCAACTGATTGGCTAAATGGGGAACGTATTAAAAAGCTATACAACAAGTTCTTGAAATGACAGCACCTCCAACTACATATAGGACTAGAGTGGATGGACGAGGGTTGTGTGAAATTTGCAACTTGAAAGGAAATGGGCGCCAGTAAACGGATGATGAGCATTCCCTTCCAAGTACTCCTTACATGACACAATTACCAAATAACCGGTTTAACAGTATTCCCTAAGTGGAATAAGTGTTTTATCTTACATAATTGATGATTTAATATGATACCTCTTAAACGAGTTTACTGAACTTATAATAAACGAGACTATGCCGAGTTTCTTATGAAATCAGTCAATAGCATTAATAACTAATATTAAATGAAGGCAACTATATCTTATTATTCCATAAGTACATCATCACACATTGAAGCTGCACTGATAACAGAACGTGTTGTTCAGTCGCGTTGCAACTTTATCATACTACAGTAAGTGTATTAAGATTATTAATACACTGCGTTAATGTACCGCGATGGTTGTGTTGTCCTTTGATTGACATTTGTTTATTTGCAGCTATACCAAAATTCTCACACAAACCCCATCCATCTACTCTTATTATTTCCACAGTTACATGGAAACCAAAAGGGGCATAAAGACAAATAGGGCCCCAGGCTGATGAAAATTGGCATTTCGATGTTTTAATGGGGGTGGGGCAGCACTACATTTTCAGCGACAGAACAGACATGTCCCAAGCTAACATGTATGATATTTGACTACACTACTCTACTGGTATTAATGTTGGTGATGTCTTTTGCGGAGCATTGCTATATGGCGCTGTCATTTATATCGCTAATGAATGCAGTTGGTTTACAGTTTTAGTAAACACAAACTAGATCAATGTCTAGATGATGATGAAGCGACTAAATGCCAGTCAGAACCAAACTGAACAGAACATGGATGATGTATTCACAATACAAGGTTCCACAAATGACATCATCACCAGGAAGGTTATGATCACTCACCCCAGTGTACTTCATATTTTTCTTGGCATCTACCCACATCCCATGTCGTTTGTAGATACATATGCACTCAGTGTCCAAACTTCTAGCACACATGTTCAGAAAGCACGTACAGTCTTGGTGACACTCCGGAATAGAACTTCCCAACACTAATTTAGCATGTTCCTGAACGCGTGGTTTGTTCCCTGGTCCTGTAGCCCATTTCACCAACATTGCAAAGTATACTTTCCTAGCAAAATATATAAACTTTGAGGGAGAAAGTTTCAATTTTAGGATACATTTATTATTTTGTATTATACTGAATTTATTACATTATCACAGCCATTTTGGCTGTGATAATGTAATACATTCAGTATAATAATGCTGCATACTTTTAAGCATCAAATATATGCAGTCGTTAGTTCTATATCAAATAATGCCTTTCGGGAAAATAAATGATTACTCACTCAAAGTATACTTTGCTAGAAAAGCATACTTTGCAATTTTGATGAAATCGGCTACTGGTCAACTGGCCAATTGAAAGTTACATATTTGCTTAACGGCCTGTCAATAGCTTAGGTCGTTTTAATCAGTCAACTGGATCGAATTCCATATTCCACATTTACGGATGGGGTAGGTGGGGCCCTAAATCAAAACTGAATATTTACATAATAAATATATATTATTCAATCTGAAATTACAATAACCTGATCCGGTATTATTTGAAAGTATTTGTATTAGCTAAATACCAATGTACGGAAACTGTTTTAAATACGTATACCAGGCATTCTGCTCATGTTAATAGTTTAGAATCGTAAAATAATCTGATAGAAAAGCGTATTATATCAGCTAGGCGGATCATGTACGTAAACAATGACACTAGATCGGCCTAAACACTATCATGTGGAATGCTTCTTGTAACGTCAGTCCAAATCGTAATTTGTTCGTTGATGTTTCAAAGTCACAGAACCATTTACGGATACCACCCGGTCGTCCGTCACGCTAGTTTCGTCCTCGTTCACGATCGCCTGTGTTAACCCATTACATTCAAACACACCTTTCTGTGCATGAGTGAGTGAGTGAGTGAATAGGGTTTAACGTCCGCTTTTCTCACATAGAGGTACAAGCCTCAGGGAGTCTACACGCAGACGGGTCAACGGGTCGTGTCCCGTATCCCCCTGTCCGAGGGGGGTAAATCCCAACTTCAGAACTCAATATTTACAATCAAAATATATATTAAGTCCTTCTGTGCATGAACAGTATGAAATACATTTTTCCCGATTTGGTTTATTTCTCGATGAAAGTATATGTTGTGACCACTCATTTGGACCGTGTGGATGAGACGGTTCAAATGGTGGTCACAAAATATACTTCCGATCTATAATAAAGAAAATATTTACAATTTTCCATCAGAAAAATTGTGTATTCTGAGTATGTAATGGGTTAAGCACTATACATCTAGAAGAAATACTTACCACTTGCCTGAAATATAATGACGTCAGGCGATGGACATATGTGGAATAAGCAATGCAATATGTAAAACGCCATTTCTAACCGATACTGAATTTAAAGTGAATGTAATAGTGAGTACAATATAATTACGCCATCTCTGTCGAACGGTCGCATAAAGTAAGTGATGTGGTTAGTGGAAGAAGGGGGCCAACTCCTTAGAATTTAGCCGCCTTCTTCCAATGACCTCTTCATATGTAACTACACACATTTTGCTTATTCCATAATAGTCCGCCAAATGACACCATTATCCAACAAGAGACTACATTTAACTATATTCATTATAGTTGTGCAACATGGAAACATACACCAGGAGAAATTACATCTAAAGGGCAATGCAGATTTCAAAGACACGAGATAAAGCCGAAATGTCATTTTGTTCGGAGAATATTGTTCAGTTGATCCCAATTATAATAACGAAGACAACACGAGTACAAATCGGTGGAACAATCGGGCATTATAACTGCTTTTTCCGAGCGAGTCGCACTTCATTATAATTGAGATCAAGCGGACACTATAATAATAATACAAAAGCAATACGTCTATCTATTTTAGTGTGCTTTGACCATCAGTTATCAAACTGCATAGGATAAGGTCAACTCATTTATTCGAAGAAGCGTGCATCTGCCTAGCTCAGATAATCTCAGCTATACGGATAGCTTTTACTATTTCATCTGCCTTTTATATTATCTGTATCCTTATAGCGTAGACCCGGCCATTATAAAATATGGTCACAATAATAGCACATTCTGTCGTCGCCTTTTGCGAATAAAAGGTTAATCCAGGTCCAAGTAGGTATATTTACATGTTTATTATTGGTCTGTGTATGTTTTTTAACATATTAACTACTAAGTATTAAACCGCTCAGTCGTCATTAAATGCCATGACAGAATGGCAGTTATTGTGACCATATTTTATAATGACCGGGTATCGGCTATACGGATACAGATAATATAAAACGCTGATGAAACAGTAAAGGTCATTCGTATAGCTGAGATAGGCATATGCCGAGTTCTGAGTACATAACTCTAATTACATTTCATTACACTGCATTACCATGGATATAGTGCAACCTGTTGTCTGTATAGCGGGATATCGTGCAGCTAGCACGTGTCATGCAAGTGGACAGCAGTGCATGCTTTACATGTAAATTAAAACGGATTTGGAAGGCAATGGGCGCCAACATTTCCATCCAAACAAACATTTCCGAATGACGGCGTCATTTTAGGGAGAATACGTAAGGAATTACTGAAGAACGGTTGTTTAATGTTGCTCCTTTAGTGATTGTGTAATTGACAGACCAACAACTCATTGGGGCATCTTGGAAGAAAAAGGTTTCATGGATATATATTTATTCACAGGCACGTTGTGGTATGAACCACAAAACGCTCTTTAAATCATACCCAATTTTACTCTGATATTAACTATCTATAATGTAGGACACTCGCCATCTTTTCAACCAACGGAAGTGGTACTAGTATACCTTGGTCACCGGCTCGCTAATTCAGTAATTGAAACTCGCGAGAAGGCCGGGACACTGCTGGGCCCCGGCCTTTGCGCGCGTTACAATTACTAAATTAGCGAGCCGAGTCCAAGGTAAATAATGCACTTCCGTTGGTTGAAAAGATGGCGAGTGTCCTACCTTCTAGATATTTAAAATTAAAGTAAAATTGGGTATGATTTAAGGAGGCTTTCTCGTTCATACCACAAAGTGCCTGTGGGTTTATTCCGTCCTTCCAAGAGGCGTTAATGGGTTGGTCATCATACAATTTACACTTGAACGGCAAAGATAAATTTAAAGTATACAAGAGTGCCGTAAGTCACAAAATATGCCCGTCGAAGATGGGCCAGACAGCGAAGATGAAGAAATGTGAAGCTGTTACCAAGGCAAGGAACATTAATGAGAATTTGAAAATATATACCATTATTTCTTCCTCTTGTTGTGATAAACATGTATACTAATTTAGGTAGAGATGTGTATCGCATAACTTATATAGAATTGGCTAGACAAATTTAGAAAAAATGGCTGAGTTAAAAAGGTGATATGTTTGTTAAAAAATATTATTTCGGCATAAAAACACCTGGGTACACATCTTCAATATGTGTAGAAGACGTGTGTATATTTTCAGATCGATCGACTGAACGGTTTCAGAGGAGTTGTGTACACAAACTCTGTACCCTATATAGAATTGTATACAACACTGTAGAAAAAATGGCCGAGCTAAAAAGGTGATATTTTTGTAAAAAGAATATCTATGTCGGCATAAAAACACGAAGGTGCACATCTTCAATATGTGTAGAAGACTTGTGTATATTTTCAGATAGAAGACGTGCGTATAGTTTCAGATCGATCGATAGAACGGTTTCAGAGGAGTTGTGTACACAAACGATGTACCCTATATAGAATTGTATTTAAAAATGTAGAAACAATGTCTAAGTTAAACAAATATTTGTTTGGCATAAAAACATCAAGGTGCACATCTTCAATATATGTAAACGTGTGTATAGTTTCAGATCGATCGACTGAACGGTTTCGGAGGAGTTGGGTACACAAACTCTGTACCCTATATAGAATTGTATTCAAAAATGTATAAAAAAATGGCTAAGTTAAAAAATATTGTTTCGGCATAACAATATCAAGTTGCACATCTTCAATATATGTAGAAGACGTGTGTATAGTTTCAGATCGATCGACTGAACGGTTTCTGAGGAGTTGGGTCCACAAACTCTGTAACCTATATAGAATTGTATTCAAAAATGTATAAAAAAAATGGCTAAGTTAAAAAATATTGTTTCGGCATAACTAATCGTGACTTCATGACTGTCTTGATATACAGTCATGACGGCTTGCTTTTGTAAAGTGGTATCTCGAAATCGCCACGGCTTTGAGGAAGGTTTTCAATACTTTCTATGGCCAAAATTGTATTAATATACACGTTATATTGTTAATTATGCTCTCAAAATTGATTATTACCTTATCTCAAGTGCTGATTCTTTGTAGTATCTCTCCAATATCCATTTAAATTGTTTAAATAAATCAAAACGTTCTTCCAACACTGTGAACTGCGTAATTGATTAATTTCCGGTTGCTTGAGGTTAGAAGACACCAAATGGTGCGAAACCGCCCAGGGTGTATGCAAAAGTAGTCCGGTATAAAAAAATAGTGCGGGTGTTTTGAGGTCACAGACACCGTTTGCTTGCAAATCTTGATCCATTACTACCCAGTTTCACTTGAGGAACATTTTGGGGTGCCTTCAACACCAGTTTTCAGCATATTTGTAGCATTTAAAAGAAAACACTGACCCTGTTGGTCACTTGATGTAAACGGAGTTTCCGTGGCCAAAAAATGTACACAATATTGGAGGATATGACAAGGTTGGATTTTTCTTTCTTAGGAGTAAGTGAACCTATTGTTTAGTTCATGCAGAACCAGTACAGACTGGCTGCAGGTCATGTACAAGTGGGTCCCACAGCATCCATACGAATAGTGAAAGTAGGAGAGACTGGCCTTATTGGATGGCATTCGGTTAAATTATATAGTAAAACTATTTGGTGGTGTCTAACCTTGAAAATGAGTGTAAATCTATGCCCGGATAAAATATAGTGACAATTTTACGTGTATTACTTATTAGCGCAAAGAATTAATTCTACAAAAATGGATATTAAAATACGTTTTGATTGAAATTTAATTTTAAACTACAAACTATATATTTCGTTCAGAAATGCATGATTTATTTGACTATTACTCATGCTTATGATAATAGTAGGGTTCCTTGCCCGTTGTTGTACTTTATTTGTAGGGACCCGCCACTGTCTTATCTCTGTACGTCGAATAATTATGGTGGAATAACGACCGTAGAGCAGTACAGGCTATAACTATATAGACACACGTCATTGGCGCTATTGACTTAAATGTGTTATATACTGTCAGGGTTAGTATGTAACTCACTACGGGAAGGTTTGTGTGTATCTGACACGGTTCATTTAGTGGGTATACCGATGATACGGTAAACCAGTTTACTGGTTCGAGTTCAGTGTCACATTTCTTTCTCCCTGTTGTAATAGGCAGGTGCGCAAAATTGCTTAAGATGTTATTGCACATTTTTTTACCCTAGTCATTATTTACACAATATTTTCTGAAATACAACAATCTAATGCATAGTGAAATTGAATGAAAATTTATTCGTGTAAATGCCTTTTCAAAAGAGTTAATTGAATGGAATGTTATTAGTAGGGGTGGAAAGGAAAAATAAAAAAAAAAAGTTATATTATTGTGAGTTATTGAGAGTGGGGGCTGTGTTGAGGGCCCACAGGGCACGATGTTGCTAGGGGTCCGCTGGCATGCTCCCAACGCCATTTCCTGCATTCGCATAAACGTTGAGGACGTGAATATGAGTTTTATAATATTAATTTTAGCATAAGGCTGATTCACTCCAACAGTTACATACTTATTGAGAGGGCCAGAACTCTCCAACAAAAAGTTGACAGTTCACATTTTCGTGTTTTTTTATTTTTATACGACCGTTTTTAAAAAACGGTACGTATCATAGTTCGTGTACACAACTCCTCCGAAACCGTTCAGTCGATCGATCTGAAACTATACACACGTCTTCTACACATATTGAAGATGTGCACCTTGGCTAGATACAGGTCACTGGAAAATATTGGCATACGATAATTCGGTCCGATCTGGAACAGTATCGTCATATTTTGAACGTAAATGACTTTTAAAATGTTGTAATTTATTAATTGTAGCGCATGTTGAAAAGGTAAGTTAATACTAAAGTGTGTATCCGCAAAGAATAAAACAAGTATATAGATTTAAAAAGTTCATTCACCACAGGAAAAATGTGGAAAATCAGCATCCAAAATGTGATTTATCCTTCGTTTGTGTACATGGGGGTTAAATATGTCCAAAATACTTATTACCTTTTGTCATCACCCTTATAAGGTCAACAAAACTACATTTTATCGCATTAAAACTGTTGACAGCTTTCATAGCTGTGTATTGTGGCTGCTGCAGTAAACATGGAATTACCTAGTTTCGAGATAGGGTAAATTCGATTGGTTTGTATGCTACTCAAGTTAGTTATTTTTAGCTCGACTATTCGAAGAATAAGTAGAGCTTATGTTGTCACCCCGGCGTCGGCGTCGGCGTCGGCGTCACCGTCACGCCTTGGTTAAGGTTTTTAGTCAACCTTGTATATGGAATACTACTGGCCCTACACCCACCATACTTGGACAACGTCATCTCCTAGTGATGTACATCAATAACCCCTGATCTATATTTGACCTTGACCTACATTTCCTCTTGAATTACTTAGTTAATTCCCCTTGGTTAAGGTTTTTAGTCAAGCTTGTACATGGAATACAATTGTGCATACAGACACCATACTTGGACAACCTTTTCTTATAGGGATGTACATCAATAACCCCTGATCTGTATTTGACCTTGACCTACATTTCCTCTTCAATTACTTACTTAGTTCTCTTTGGTTAAGGTTTTTAGTCAAGCTTGTAGATGGAATACTCATGGCCCTACACCAACCATACTTGGACAACTTCATCTCCTAGTCATGTACATCAACAACCCCTGACCTATATTTGACCTTGACCTACATTTAACCTTGAATTACTTAGTTAATTCCCCTTGGTTAAGGTATTTACTAAACCTTGGTTAAGGTTTTTAGTCAAGCTTGTAGATGGAATACTATTGTGCATACAGACACCATACTTGGATAACCTTTTCTCATAGGGATGTACATCAATAACCCCTGACCTTTATTTTACCTTCACCTACATTTAACCTTGAATTACTTGCTTAATGTTTATAGTCAAGTTTGTATATGGAATACTCCTGTGTCTACATCAACCATACTTGGACAACTTCATCTCCTAGTGATATACACCAATAATCCCTGACCTATATTTGACCTTGACCTACTTTTATCCTTGGATTACTTAGTTATTTCCCCTTGGTTACGGTTTTTAGTGAAGCTTGTATATGGAATACTCCTGGGCCTACAGCAACCATACTTGGAAAACTTCATCTCCTAGTGATGTACATCAATAACCCCTGACCTATATCTGACATTGACTTACATTTAACCTTAAATAACTTACTTAATTTCCCTTTGTTAATGTTTTTAATCAACCTTGGTTAAGGTTTTTATGCAGGCCGCAACCACCTTCTTTGTCAAGCTATGTGTACATCGACAGCCCTCGTAGTCGAGCTATGCTGTTCTCCTACAGCTCTTGTTTTAAAAACAAATCAACTGGGATGTGTAATATTTCAGCACATAAAGTTTATGGCATAATGGTATTTTAAAGTCACATTGTCTGAATAATATATGCAAAAAAAAACACTGATTATGTAAGAAACAATGTGACAAACGCTTGTAGTCGGCACTAACTAAAATGAGGAACATGTATCAGCCGTATTCACACACCATCATGACTAGGGCAGACACGAATGTAATGAGCAAAGGAATGGATGAAAATAATTACAGAAACATTTTTAAGAATACACTGTTGTATTTAAATACACCCATTAACATGTTTAAGGCGATTGGATATGTTGAAAAACATATGCAGTACCAGTATGCATGATTTCGACGGCATCGGGTCTGGTACCCGGGAACAATACTAGAGTAGCCAAATCGTTCCGAAACCCATTAGATCGGGTAATGTAACGAGTTAGTGACGTCCATAACTTTAGCGTCTGGAAAAAATGTAAATAATCGGAAATTTGTAATTCCTATGGTAAGTTTTTATCTGAATTGAATAGTTTTCCTACTTTATTGATTTGTTTTCTTTGAAATTTGCTGTTCCACTGAATGAAGAAAGCACATGTCGTTAGGTGTTCCGATACTAATTGATCGAGGCTATTGTAGAGGGTGTCACATACCTGAACTGTACAAGGGAGGTTTCAAATAAAATAACGCTCTATAAAGAACTGTGTTTATAATAGGAACACAGAGCTGCCAATGACTCAGATCAAGGACTTACTTACTCGGTGCTCCTAGGACTAGTGTAGGTTACTTTCATAATAATGGTGAAATGTTATATTTGTAACCTAACTTATGCATCATTTCAAATGTTAATTAAATTAGTGGAAGTTTGTTGATGAAAATGTGTGTAAAATAGATTATGACTCATAAACTTTACAAAAGTACTGCAAACAAAAATAAAATAAAGCAATCAAATGATCCCGAATATAAAGTTAATTACTACTGGGAGCCCTATGAACATGTCCATCGCATACATGAATGATTGAAGTAGATTTCACAAAACACAGCAATTCATGAAATTTAGTTATTATTTTATTCCATTTACAATATGTATATTACAAAACAACACAAATAGTTATAAATCCAACATTAAGTTATGACATCTCCGGAAATTTCATCTTCACATTCTACAGCGGCGAGCGGTGCGCCACTTCAATTTAGTATTAATATATAGCAGGAAAATGGTCGGTCCAATCATACTGCCTTTGGGTATGCCGCCAGTTATCTGTTTCAACTGTACTATTGCTGTATTTAATTTAACAATCATTTAACACATCGTCAATGCATTACTGTTATTCTATCCAGATAAAATGTGCACAACTGTCGAAATGACCACCTATTATGTGGAAATGAATCGGTGAGTAGGAGAATGCAATGGATGCTATTATGCAGCCGCCACATTGCACTAAATCCATATTTGCCAGTAAAATAAGCCAAGAGGAATACGGCATAATTATTAGCCGATCTATTTATAGATCGGCTAATATATTGGTCATCCATCGAATTCTGAACAAGTTTGTAGCAACCCTTTTCTCCGCTATTCGGTAATCTACGAACGCGAATTTTGCTGTATCACTTCCAAATTGCATCAATCGATAAAGTTTGCATTTTTGGCAATTATCTCCGTTTAAAACTTTAAATATAGCCAAATAACACAATTTTGAATACGTAATGAGCTGAACGCCAGAAGAGATTTAACCCGGAAGTTGTTGTTGTTGAAGTCCATAGTTGGCTCTAATGGCCATATATACGCCAACATACGCCGATTATTGGGCTAATTTAAAGCTTTTATTTATTAAACAGAACAAGTTTCAGCCACGTATAATCGCATAAAATTTGTTTATTTGGCTAATTTATAATCGACCTCTGCTCAAAATCTCCTACGACTAGCAACCCAGTTAATATTCACAAAATTTTCCACCAATCAAAACGAAGAATTGTCCTTCATAGCGAACTTTGATTTGTTTACGTATCATGCAGGGATGGCAGGGATGCATCCAGCCCGCGCGATTGCGGCAATCCCCCTTACTTATTGTCAATGCCGCAAATTATTGATTGTCTTGCGCCCGACATCGCGCAAAAAAATCACGGATGGGCCCCTTTTTAAATGACCAGTGCGCACATTAAAAAAACGTAATTGACTATTTAAACGCGCTGGTATTTAAATCATTGGAAGGCGTGCAGTGCAGTTCAATCGAGTTTGTGCGGTGACAACGTTATCAAAGCCAATCTGGGCATGTGCCTGAATACGCAGGAGCTTGCGTCTATTTTTAGATGGCACTGTAACCGCTAGCTCCGGTCGCAACATAATGGTGACAACAAAACATTGCTGCTATGGCGATTCACGAACCCTGAAACCCGGTGAAGACAAATACTTTATTGGATGGATTTGGGAACGGTTCCAAAACCTGCACAAAATCGAGAAAAATGTCAACGCTGGGTACAGAACTGTGGTCGAAAATAGTTTACCATTGACAATGTTACCAGACACCTACATATGTTCGATGCACTTTACCCTGATTTGATCGGCTAATAACATCATGCTCTGCATGACTTTTCATCTTATATGTTAATTACATACCTGTCAGTCTGTCCAAGATTTGTTTAAACTAACATGATGAAATCAGTGATAAAATCAACATGCACCAATTTTTCACCAAAGGAAGAAAACAAAATAATATTATACTCGTTCTCAAATTTTATTAGAGAGAATATTTTTTAATCTGCATAGCCGTAATAATGGATAGGTTTACATGATACACACATATTTTATCAGAAAGTTTGAATTTGAAAGGTGTAATAAAAATTTCTATTAATGCTTTTTTTATTAGTTATACACCATATAACGCATAAAATAATATAATAACAATAATAATAAAGTAATTTTTAAAAAAAAAAAACATTTAAAAAACATTTATGTTTTGTATTTTACCATAAATTATGTCCGTCTCGAAGTTTCCTTTTCCACAAGAAACAACAAAGATGGCGGAAATGTGGCGACTGGTGACAACACTCGGATCGAAAACAAGTCAGATCGGCTTGAAATGAGACACTTTAAGGATCATTACTGACATATTAGTAATATATGTATATAAATGTAAGTTATGTGATAAAAATGCATATGTATGTGCCCAATTTTTGAAGATTTGTAGAAAAATTGAAAAGTACCTATTTACTGTATATGTCAATCATGACTCAGTATGGCAAGTCTGAGTCATGTTTTCACTGACTACGGCATAACAATATCAAGTTGCACATCTTCAATATATGTAGAAGACGTGTGTATAGTTTCAGATCGATCGACTGAACGGTTTCGGAGGAGTTGTGTACACAAACTATGCACTTGTTCTGTCCGCCGCCCGCCCCGCGGTAAAACATAATACGTAACGTTTTTTAAAAACGCTCGTATACAAAGTGAAAGTGAATGGGTTTAACGTCCCAGAAACAGCCAAGGCCATATAGAGACTGGAGGATACAATTAAAACACGTGTTATTTCATCTCAGATATTCCGATAAATTAGAATAATAACATGTTTCTGCAAATTTCAAAAGTTCGTTCAATGACGCCATTATTTTAAATTATCTATTCTGTAGACTAGAATACTCACATAACAGCAGATTACAGCAGGCTTCGCTATTTCTTCACCGCTTGTGTCGAACTTTTCAAAACGCTCATATTGACCACGCGACCTGGCGACCACGTGATTACTCTGGAGAGAAACAGACAAACTGGACACGTGACGGTTGCGACCCAGCATAGCCACACATCAGTGTATGCAACTGCGCTGTCGTCTCCAGTGTACACACTGTTTAGTCCGTCCAGCCATTGGCTTAATAATTCTGCCACTAGACTGTTACAAACAAAATGCATGTCATTGCTTTGAATGCATATAATTTATGTAATTAAGATGATCAAAAATGCCTTCACTGGTTTACGTCTCCAACATTTTGTAAAGTTTAAAGTCTATTATAAAACTCTACCTGGCCATGCACGAGCACGTCTATACTCATGTACATGTCGTAACTGTGGACAATTGTCGTTGTAACTTCCGGGTTAAACCACAGGTTGAAGTAACGGACCGGGATCAATAAATACATTAAATATACCTAAAAGCAACAATAAGTGAAAAACAAAATAAGAGAAAAAAATGTTTACTGCCTCCTATATATATTAATGTGCATATGAGGGAGTAAAACATGTTTAGTTTGGAGTTCAACTCAAGATAGAACTCTTGTAACCCACCACATCACACGGCATGGGTTTGAATCGAGTTACTCGAGTAAGGTTGAAATGTCAAATTCTTTAAATCGAATTGGAACTCTGCTTGTTCTATTCTGTCAGTGACAGAACATTCGGGTTAATGTGAGTGGTGATTTAATACTATATTTATTAAACGAGTTTACTCTAAATGCTATCTATTGTAGAAGAAATGCATCATACATTGACGGTTTACCGATAACATAACGTGTTTTCTGTAGGGATCTCATTTTCATTTATTTATTACACACGTGTAGTGTGTACTGCATCCGCGCAGTCTGATTAGGGTCTATATAGTTTTCGTCATTCAGTCAATGGATGTTGAATTGGGGCTGATGGGATTTGTAGCCACTGTCTGTTTCACAAAAGCTGCCCAAATGTTACGGCCATATAAACAATGTAGAAAAACTTATTTTTTTATAATTTTAAATTTTTACAAAATTTAAGAATGAGGCTTCTGTTATTTCATAAGATTTGGTCAAATATTGATTTCATTACGAACAATTGATTTGTCTCTGGGAATTTAACATGGGGGGAAATGAGCTGTGGGACGAGTAAAAAAATATTTATTTTTTGGGATTTGGCTCTGAAAACTGGTTAGATAGCTTGGAACTGATCCAACTAAGAAAACAAAGGTTACACTTTGAAAATCGGTCTAGCATTTCTGAAATTCGAAAAATGTCCCGATGTTAAATCCCCATAGACATCTATGGGGATTTAACATTGGGCAAATTGTTTTTTCGCTATAAAATCAATGTTTGACTAAATTTCACGAAATAAAATGACTCCTTCTTAAATTTTGGTTTAATTTAATATTATCGAAAAAATATTGTTTTTGCATTGTTTATATAGTCGTAAAATTTGGGAAGTTTTGCAAAACAGACAGTAGTATATCTCCTGATCAAATAGCACACTCCTATAGGCTGATAACGATATACGTTACGTTCCTTGCTAGATTTGATTTACTGATTTGTAACGGCCTATCAACAGCTAAGGACATTTAAGGCCGGGCCAATGGGTTTGATCCTGTATTTAACCTGCTGCACAGGAGGGGGGGGGAGGGGGGGGTCCTAAATTCAGAACGGAATAGTTACATCGAAAAATCAATGCCAGGTCCAAACCACCAAACTCACTTGGCCCCTTCCCCTAAAAGTAATAGGATTACGAATAATCGTAATACTCACATCAGGGGTATAACCAGATTCAATTGTCACATAAACAAATTCCAAAGACGTACGTGAGGGCCAAACCAGGCCTCCGGTCAGGTTTCTGGTAAGGTTATATTTTTATTTGATAAAATACCGAGGAGCTTTGTGTTTTATTCTGCTAAATATGGACTGTGGTAAACAGGCGAGATAATTTGGTAACGCATATCCACTATTGATGTACCGGGAAACACAGTTTGTGAACCATAACATGTTTTACATGATTGTGGGCTGATAATAATATACAGTGGGGTCAGCGTGTAAGTGCACACACGAACGAACACGACAGGTTGGAACCAACATGTCATGTTCGTTCGTGTGTGCACTTACACGCTGACCCCACTGTACCACTTATATGAGACACGCCATGATACTTTGTACCTACATCTAAGAACATGTGTGATATCTCTATTTACAAAATGTACGATATTTTCCGTAAATGACTTCGAAAGATGACAAAATTTTCATAGCAAATGCGGAATAGTATTCAGCATTTTCTATCACAATTTCGTCATCTTTCTACGTCACTTCCGCATTTACTATGAAAATTTGTCATCTTTCGACGTCATTTACAGAAAATATCACATTTTCTGCAAATATATTTCATGAAAAATCGCACATGTTCTTAGGTACAAAATCACATGGCGTGTCTCATATGTAGTTGCTGAACCCGAAGTTTCAAAATGAAAGACATTTTAAGGTAGTAGGTCAAAAAGATACACTCCGCTTCAATGATAATTGCTTCATATTAAAGAGTGGTGTGATATATGAATATCAAAGGACTGAAAGTCCTGAAATCTTTCGCAGTACGTGCTTGTGGAGGACACATATACTAAGAACTCATTTGTTGGAAAGTACATTGTAGTCTTAAGAATTGGCACCAGGAGGGATGCGGAACTTTGCGGAATAGATGTATTTCCCGACTATATATACTCACAGGATATATTGCTTTGTCATATGTTATTATACATAATTATATATGCATTACCATGGTAATCAATATTGGAAAACACAAAAATAGTGTTTGTTGAAAAGGTATTTACTTTCTGAAATACAATACACCCGAGTACTGTTACCATCTTGCAATACATTTAACATGTGAACGTTTAATAATATTGGTTGTCATGGCAACCATTTTAATATGTCACACACAAAATCATATATACTCCATTTAAAATCAATATATTCGTCGAATCAGTATACATTATCAATGCTGCAAAAACAATATTTATCTTGACAAACATGATTGTTCAAAGTAATTTCACCTTGACCTTGGACATGAAGGCCACATGGGTGTGATACATGTATGGAATGAAAATATGGACGATGATAAGGAACTATATGAAGTTTGAAGTCAATCTGACTTTAAGGCAAATCGTACGGATGCAAATGTCTAAGTTTGACCTTGACATTGGAAATGAAGGCCGCATGAGTGTGGTATGGAATGAAAATATGGTTGATGATAAGGAAGTATATGAAGTTTGAGGTCCATCCGACTTTCTGTCAGAGATAATGGGTACCCAAACTCTTTAACGTGGACGGACGGAATTAAGAAAACGATATACCCCTCGACATACTTTGAATGGCGGGGTGGGGTATATCTATAGTTTTGTATACACAGTTTAAACTTTATATATTTTACAACAATTACAAACAAGAGCGAGCAGTCATGCATGGAACACGACAGGTGACATGTCATCAGTCCCTTTTTTCCTGTCACAGTCATAGCTCAGGAACTACACTGGTGACATATGTCATCAGTCCATTTTCTCCTGACACAGTCTCCTAAATTTAAAATTCATATCATTTTTTTACAATTCAAATAGGAATCCTCAGCGATGTGTAACCCGGAGGATATAACAAAAACGTTCTATTTTCGCTTTCATTTCAGCTACACATTCAATTTTAATTTATTGAGTAAATGATGCCGAAATATTTATTTAAATTAATATCTAATTATTTAAATATACTTTTTTTAATTCATAATACAAATAATCTAGAGATAATGATTATCCTTATTCAAACTCAAGACAACGTTTCCTTTGTGAAGTGTATCGTACTGTATATGCTGTGTAACGTCAATTCGCAAGACTGTCGGCAGCGTATGCGCTAACACACACGACGTGTAATTATCAAAAAATTGCTATCACCTCTTTGGAAAGTTTGGATTTCCGCGCGAACTGTTTTACTAAATTCATTATAAATTAGTTGATTTGTTAAGTAAAATGGACACTGATTAATAATATCGATGGCTCAAGATGATTAAAACAGTATGTAACTATCAAAAAACAATGTTTCTGCTTTAAATCATCATTTCGCTGTCATGTCGGATTTTATCGAGCCATTGACCTATGTAAAGTTCAGAATGTAAGCTTTAATCTGATTGGTCATTCAAGAAAAACGTCACAGGGAAATCCCGCCTCCTACTATATCATTGCGCAAAATATCAACATACATAACAAAGAACTCATATTAATACATAACAGTTAATAGTTTATAAAGTATACAAAAACTTTTGCAATAACACACATATAGCACAAAAAAAGCAAACAACACATGTATTACGCTGAAACGGTAAGATAGCTCGCTGTTTTACTGTTGTTGAACTACTTTTTTATGGCGTAGTACCGCGTGTTTTAGTAAAGTTAAACCCGAAAACAGTGACACTGCGACCGCCACTTAACTCATTAGCATATCTGCAATGACTGAGAATGTTCACATAGTTACTAAATCCGAGCTAATAGCTCGGATAATAACAGATGTGAATATTGTCTTGTTACTGTATACTATATGGTACATTGAGTTACCATCTCCGCCATGTTTGTATGTACAAGCCATCGTACAGTATCATCGCTTCGTGTGTTAAGAGATACAGCAAATAATATGAAGTAAATAAACTAATATTTGGTGCAATACATAATAGACATACAGGGGTCATACCAATTATCCGGACAATCAGTTTATCGGACAAATGAAAATACCCGTTAATTAAGCGCATTCTTTTTATCCGATTTTGCAACGAATGCATCTAAGTCATGCAGGTGCATGCTTTTTCCATGCCAGTGTGCATAATATGTCGGCATGGTAAACATTTTAGTAACATTTGCTGAACACATTCCCAACTCTGTGCAGAAGTTGTTTACAACGACAAAAGTCATGCGGGGGCTCAATCGAGTGCGCCCTATTACGTCATTGTTCTATAAATACAATACATTCTATAAATACGGTGTTTTCCAAGAAACGAAGGTTGACTGATTTTTCTGCAGAAATACACAATGCTGTTTACACTGGTTTACACGCGATAACATTATGCTTTCAGCGTGAGAATAGAAGTTATATAAGACGATTAGTCTATACTGTATGTTTGTCCGGATAGATAACTGATTGTCGATGTTAATTTTGGGGCAATCTTACGACTGATGATCTGACCCGATTTTAAGCGAGAAAGATGGCACAGTTTGCTAAATAGTTTACATGCGTTGAGAAAGCAAGAACCGACGATTGTTCTGTGAAAAGTTTATGCCCGTAGCTGCTATTTTAAGAAAAATATCGTTAAAAAACTGCCATTTTTGTCCGATAATCTGGAGGATCCCTGTACATATATGACAACGGCAAGATATCAATATTATGCCAGCTAACTATACAAAAGACGAGATATCTGAGCATTTCTCCCATCAGTCTGAAAATAAATGTTGATGTGTAAAGTTTTCAATCTGATGCACAGCCTGTTAGTGTACACGTTGCCCATAGGTAAAGCTATATTTACTCGCATAGTAGGCGAGTAGACACCAGGGACAATACAATCAGGTAACTGCGTACATGTCACTGGATTTGATAGCTAATACTGGACGACGGTAGTGGGTATACACTGTATATGGTATGTGTTGTGTGGTTGGCCAGGTAAGAGTGATACACTGTGTATGAGGCTATCAATAATGGTGGTTCATGTTGTTAAAAACGCAGACACAAACCTGTACAGAGAACAGAGTGAGACATATTTTACAAGTTGGTGTACAATTCTTTAGGGTATAGCGGATCGCTAAGCAGATTATTGCTGCATACGTCTTTAAAATATAACGTTTGGACAAGTACCTGGTACCAATCGACAGGAAAAAGTGTCTTCTTTCCAAATTGGGTTACCTTTTTAATTTATTTCAAGGTTTTCCTCGCATAATTCCTTGTTTACCTAACGCATTGAATTAGTCAGTAACGGATAGCATTGGGGTTTACCGGATCGCTGTGCGACAGTTGCTGAGGGGAGAGTCTCAAAACATTCCAAATTATGTATTTGTTTTGTAAATGACTTGGAAACATGCTTACATGTATATTACATTCAGACATGCCAAGTCTCCCGATTTGATCGGGAGTCTCCCGATTAGAGACTCAAAACCCGATTCTCACGATCGGGATGAAAAAATCCCGATTTGAAAAATGTAAAAAAATAATAAAAATGCAAAAAATAACACAATAACATTTTACTTTATTTGGTAGATATACAATTCCAAAAAAAACATTTATAGCTTTAAAAAATACATTTGCTATAGTGTTTTCAGGTCATATTTTATTTGAGACGATCCCCGCAAATACGCAAAATCGGCGATCCGCTACTACCGGAATCAGTTGCGTTATTATTGACGTCTGTGTTCAGTGACATAACGTGATTTATGAACCAAGCTTCTTTGAAAGTTATAGAGGACATGATTGTACATCATATTATTCACAGAGTTTGTTTTTTGCAAACTAACTGTTTATACATTTTTAGTGAAATTACTCTGGAGCAACCTACTTTCGCTTTAACTGGTGTAAACTTGCGGTTACGTCATTGTGTTTCTTGAAGCTATACGCACGGCAAGGAAACTGCAATATCAAAGTAAACATGTCATTGTGTGGGGGATAGATCACTCTTCCTAACGGTAATATTTTATTTATTTTAAATGTACATTATAAAAAAATATGTTGATAAAAATCTACACCGATCCGCTATACCCTAAAGAACTGTAATATAATGGATAGGAGTCCGTTCTCCGTGATTAGCTACATTATATCACTGATAAGTTCTACTTCACATTTTAAGTTCTTTGTCAAACGGCAGAACAGGTGAAACTGACTGATGGCTGGAACACACAATGATGGCCGACTTGGCCACTCCATTTGCGTAAATACCCAATTAAAATTCCCAAAAATCCAATTGAAATCAGAAGTAGTGAGTATCAAAAAGCAATGAGAACAATTGTGGTACCTTTATCATGCTGCAGAAAACAATAAACAGACCACCAATATAGCATATATTTCTTATTTTACCATGAAAACACATCTTGGTATTTAATTAGAATTGTCTCCAAATGAGACAATTCTAATGAAATTCCAAGATATGTTTTCATTTCGAAACAAACAATTCAATAATTGCTGTCTGTTGATGTGTAAACAGTAGTAGTGTGATTAATTTTACCGAATTAAAATGTTGAAATACCCAATTGCTTCAGAAATAATGGAGTAACAATACTCAATTACTAATTCCTTATCTGGAGCTGTAGTATGGTGTGCGAACGGAGTCAAAACTAAAATTACAGGTGCACCTATAAAAGTTTACAGGTCCACCTGTAGAAACTAAACCTGTAAAGTTTACATTTGCACCTTTAATTTTAGTTTTGACCCCGTTCGTACACCATAGTTTAAAGTTCCTTTGGATTCCACGCACTTTAAACAGACCAAATGTTGTTCTTCCCACAGTAAACGCAACCCCATCGTTTTATTCCTTAACCCTTAGGAAGCGGGAAACGAAAAGTCATTATAGGAATGAATGGCCTTTTTTGTGGAATTTATCGGGGTATTAACTTGGAAAAGTCGCGGGAATACTGGACGAAGGCCGGACGGCCTAGTCCAGTATTCCCGCGACTTTTCCAAGTTTATATCCCCGATAAATTCCACAAAAAGGCCATTCATTCCTTATAATTCCAGCATTTGAAATAAATTCATCAAGAAAATGTGTTTATTTTCCGTTTTCTTAAGAATTATTTTAACTGCGCCTGACGGATACGGAAAGTAGTTCGGCATGGGAGTTTACTGGGATATAAATTTTGCACAGAGACTTGCTATGGACCAATCAAATGTTAGGGAATTGTGTAAATATGTTTGTGCTGGAATTATCTGCTGTTGTGTTCTTATTTGATCTTATTTTTCAATACAAACACGGTTTGACAGCACTTTAGAATCAATTTCATTGGAAATGAATCTAAAGTGTTGTTAAAACATGTTTTCATAAGAAAAATTGAAAATAAAAAATAAAAAATCAGGCGACAAAAATTAATTCAGCTTCTAGTCGTAAGGGTTAAATAACTCAAATACTATACTGTACGAAACTCACCTGATATTGCCAGGACTTAAAGAATAAAGCGTCAATCTGTTCCGTGCAGGAATGGCGGTTGTCTTCTTAAAGTTATTTACAGCCCTCCGGTATACATTTTATGGAAGCGTCCTACTCCTAGTGCCAATGCTAAACTATATTTATCTCCTAAATACGAGATACTAACTCCTAATTAGGATTTAGTATCTCCTAATTAAGTAGGAGATACTAAGTCCTAAATAGGATATAGTATAGAAGTCCTAATTAGGAGATACTAAGTCCGAATTAGGAGATATTAAGTCTTAATTATGAGATATTACCTCGTTGTTAGGAGATATTACCTCCAGTCCTCATTATCTCATAATTAGGACTTCGCATCTCCTAATTAGGATAAAAACATTTTAGCATTGGCACCAGTAGCCGATTTCATCAACATTGCAAAGCATACTTTTCTAGCAAAGTATACTTTGAGGGAGCAATCATTTATTTTTCCTGAAATGCATTATGTCATATAGAACTAACGACTGCATATATTTGATGACTAAAAGTATGCAGAATTATTATACTGAATTTATTACATTATCACAGCCAAATTGGCTGTGATAATGTCATAAATTCAGTATAATAAAAATTAATAAATTTATCATAAAATTTAAAATTTCTCCCTCAAAGTATACTTTGCTAGAAAAGTATACTTTGCAATGTTGGTGAAATAGGCTACAGGTGCCAAGGCTAAAATGTTTTTATCTCCGAATTAGGAGATACGAAGTCCTAATTATGAGATAATAGGCTACTGAACTGTGCGTTTGGAAAATTCACAAGTTGTATTACGTATAAGTTAGATAATGTGTTCGAGTCGAATATGGTTAGTTATGCATCAGTCAATGAAAGTCCCCCCCCCCCCCCCCCCTCCGGGGGTAATAGCGGGGCTTATATTTTTCGTTGCTGTTAAAGCCCCGGTGAAGGCCCCGCACTGCGGGGCAACATGGTCGGTAAAAGCCCGGTAAAATGCCCCGCACTGCGGGGCCATCTGGTGATTTTAAATGTGAAATATTCTTGCACGAAAATGATGTGTTGTAGAGCAAAATGTCACTTATAAATAGTAGATATCTGGGAACTTTTATTAGTATGGGAAGCCATTATTACAACCCAAGCAGCTTTATTCGTTGTAGATGTAATTGGTAGCACATTTGGCCTGCTACTCGTTCTATTTCTAGGGGGTGGGTGGTTGACTTAGTGATATAGTTGTTTTTGAAACCGTTACAGTCGATGATCAGCTGGGTAATGACCGATATGTTTAGTTTGTAAAAGTTCGAGTCTCCTAGCACTTTTTGGATTTCTTGACGAAACGCCGGGTAGGTCTGTTTCCGAACTTCGTGTAGTGCTGGGCATCTTAGTAGCATGTATGACGCATTCTAGCTCCGCCTCCAAATGACAGTTAGGACAAGTAGGAGGGTCGACTAAGTACAGGGTAAATATGTGTTTGTTGCTTTGAAATAGGTACGTTCCTGTTAATAGTAGTAAACCAAATAAATAGCCGCTAACCTTTGGCACCACCCACGGACTCGGTAGAAGGAAGGTCGGATATGTGTGAATAGTATTAAATAGCGCAAAAGTGGACCCTTGCATGATACAAACTTCTTAACCGTATTAACGCACGGACACACGGACGGGTGCAAAACACTATATGACACCGGCTCTTCGAGACAGGGTTCATAAAAAGTACACCCCCCCCCCCCCTATTAATAGTATAAAATGCAGCACATACTTTTACTTTTATTCATGGGGAGGGTGTGTGTGTGAAATAGGGGATTTTTCCAGTGGGGGGGGGGTCTCAGGATTTTCCGTCCAGGGGGGGGGGTCTCGAGATTTTCCAGGGGGGGGGGGGGTCTCGGGATTTTCCAGGGTTTGTTGGGTAAAGAATCACTTTCCAGGTGGGGGGGGGTCTCGTGATTTTCCAGGGTTGGTCGGGTAATGAATCACTTTCCAGGGGGGGGGGGGAGGGGGGGGGGGTCTCGGGTTTTCCTTCAGTATGTGTGGGGGGTGGGGGGGGGGTGGGGGGGGGAATGTCTCAGAATTTTCCACGTGTTGGGGGGGGGGCTGGGATAACGGCAGTGCATAATAAACAGAGGAATTATTTGAAAACAATTTTGTTTATATTAAACAAAATTTGCCAGTATTAAACAGTCCACAGTGAAAGTAGATCGTATTAAACAGTTTAAACCCATGTCACCCCTCCCACACAACAGTATTCAGGTAAACATACATGTACATATCTTGATAAACAGTCTGATAAAACCCCGGTAAAGCCCCGGTAAAGCCCCGGGGTATGTCCCCGCTCAATTTCTTAGCAACAGTTAAAGCCCCGGTAAAGTCCCCGCAGTGCGGGGCATCATGAAAGGTAAAAGCCCCGGGGTATGCCCCGGTAAAGCCCCGCCCCTCCCCCGGAGGGGGGGGGGGGGGCGGGGATTTACATTGACTGATGCATTAACAGCGCATGGGGGAAATTTAGGGGCCCGGAAATCGTCGAGCCGCTAGGCGAGACGTATTTCGGCCGCCTTAAATTCCCCCACGCGCTGTTAACTAACCATATTCAACGAGACGACATTATCTAACTAATTTATTGCACGGATACGTCGAAAGCCGGAGATAAAATTATATATATTTTGTCGAATTTATTGTAAGTTGAATACAAATAATATAATTACACAATTTAATTCCAGCCATTCCTCTTGGGTACCCCACTTTTATTTACATTTCCGCAGACCTGTCCTGAATACCCTGCGGTCACGTGACCAGTTAAAAGTGACAAAAATATAGCAGGCGTCTGTTATCTGGTTCACAATCTTACCGAAGCTGGATTATATACGTTTAGCATGCAATCAGTGTATAACCAACACAGCATGCACACCTGCGCTGCTTTATCAGTGACTACGGTGCTCGTGGTTCTATAACAATTATATCACTCCACGAGCTGTTAGTGTTATTGGCATTTTCATAGCACTAATTAATAGTATTTTTGTATGTTCGTGACACAGCGCCATGAAACTTCATATTCGGGGTATCGATTCGAAAGTCGCCCAGTCACTTGTAGCCTGTCGATCATGAATGGGTCATGTTATCAGGGCATGACTGGTTAAAGGTTACGCTTTCTTTCTTTCTTTTGCTTACGTTTAACGGCCGCACTGTCTCTATGGACTTGCACGCCGTCCGCAAAAGGCGGAATAAAAACTTGGGCCGAATGGGAATTTTGAATCTGTGTAATCTGGGTAGAACCAGTTCGCGGGCTTAGGGCCCCAGAGACAAATGTGCGATTTGGATTACTGCTTGCGGCCACCAATTTGGTGATCTAATTTCGCGCAGTAGTCCGTTGCACGGCCGCCACATTCAACGTTCAATTGTCTGTATTAAGTGGTGATGCCCGCATGTGGCCCTATTGTTGGGTACAGTTGTTTGCGGTTCTTAGATCTATTTATGTTTCGTATAGTGATATTGTGTTGGCAAATAAAGGACTCGTAAGGCGCGCTAAAGGTTACGCACCGGTATTGCTCTACTTAATTGATTGCTGATATTTGCGCATGCGCAGGCTATCCTGACATGTAGAATAGGCGTTAATCTCAAGCATATAACACACGCTAGACAGTGTGTCTCCGTGAATTAACACACGGGGGAAGTGGGCCAGACAGGTCCAGACAGTGATCTCCGGCAGTTAGCACACTGCGGAGATCAAAGGATTTCGCCGCATCCGTGCAATAAGATTATATGTTGCAGTTACTTCTGTCCGTGTACTTCTGTTCTGTTTAGCACTTACTACTTTACAGCTGTACGCTGCATTAAATGTTGTCGTCTGCTGGAAATGTGTTCGATATTTATCGATAAAAACCTGTTTTGGCAGCGCATGAGAATCGTCTCCGCTGGAGACGATTCTCATGTGCTGTCAAAACATTGTCAAGAATTAAGGCAAAAATAAAAAACAGCAGACGACAATTGGTACATTCGGTACGAGTCGGTCCGCCCGCTATGAGCAGATGTCTTCCGGTTTTGCCAAATTTTTCCGGTTGTTTTCCTTATTTCTCCGCATTTTCAAACATATACAAACTGTAAATATATTTACCCCAACTGGCCCAAGTATATTTCCAATTCCACGTCCACCATCGTCCCTGGTTGCTGTTAAATTGCCAGGTGTCAAATCTTCCCCTCTGACACCCATGGCACTTGCAGCAGACGGCAGGTTAAATGTAAACAATATCGATCATTTCTCCGTGTAGATTTAAAGCGGCAGTGTCTCAGATTGTACTTCTGAAAATGCTTTTCATAAAAATAATTGAGATATGTTTAGGAATTTTGTATGAAACAGTCGCAACTTGTCACTGGTCGTAAACATGCGTTTGTCGGCTAATTATCGCAGTTGAATGCCAGTTTCTGATATCGTAAACATCAACTCCAGGGGGCCGTTTCACTAAACTTCGTAAGACTAAAATGTTCGTAAGTGCAAATTTAGGATCGTCTGGAAAGTTCAATTGATGGATTTACATTTATTGAGCAATAAATGTTTACAAGAAAACATTTGTTAATGTGATTACAGAATTTAGCACATACGAACAGTTTATTCGTATGGAGTTTAGTGAAACAGCCCCCTGGAAATGTCATGTTAACTTGAACTTGGTTTTAGGCCTAATGCGTCTTAGGAAAGCCAAGCGATTAATAGTGTATTCCAATTGTTCTATTGATGGTTACTACTGACTACCGCTTTGCTGCAAATAAGACACAAAGACACACCGCATGCAATTCTTCAAGAGCTTTATTACAATATATTTGCAGCATTTCACATGTGTATATAATCACAGGCATTCGGCGTGTTTCGGCTTTCATCGGTATAACTCTATAAATATGAACAAGGCCTCAAACTTTGGTCGGACACGACCTCGTATTATAACAAATTCCGCGATTTAACGCTAATATGAATATTTTGGCGGAAAGTGCGCATGTTCATTTGATAATTATTGTTTTATTGCTAGAATAACATAATTAGAACATAAGCATACAAAGAATATTGAATTACAGTTGCTTTTCCTAGGTCGGACACAACCTCGTATCATAACAATTAAATAATGTGTTTACGGCTCTAACGTCAATATTGTCGTGGCAAGTTCATGTGATCATTTTAGAATTCTCGTTATCCTGCAGAAATACATAATTTTTTATAATAAATAGAATATTACAATTGTAAACATGTTATTTTGTTATGATACGAGGTCGTGTCCAACCAAAGTTATAAGCCTTGTTCATATATACATGTATCGAGTTATACCGATGAAAGCCGAAACACGCCGAATCACCAAAAACACTGTAATACAGTAACACACGATGTACGTGTATGATAAGCAAAACTGTCAAAACACATTTATCATGTGACTACATCAGCGGGGAAAATGACTGCTATATTTAGCAAAACTATTTTTAAATAATAGCATTTTTATTTTTGCTTTCTTTTTGTACAGGTCACCCACAGGGTCATATATGTTCAGAACGCCGATACATTTCTACTGTGAAATGTTCTTTTACCAACTTGTTTGCTTACATTTCGTCCACATCCGAAACAGCCACTTTAAGGCAATGGTAGAACATTGTGAATGTGTGACACCTTTGAACCGGTGTTAAAGGTACATGCCCACTCAGAAGGCACAAATTGTTATTTATAGGAATTAAATAAATGTGTAAATCACTATTCCACCAGTTCTAAATATACATTTGTATAATCATTTAGTAATATTTATTTTACTGATAGTGACTCGCGGTAGTATCAGGCTATTTTCGTATGCAAATGAGGCAGTAAGTATTTATGCTAATTAAATGCGTCACCTGAAAAAAATATATTTTCGACAGATAATTAAGTATGATTATTGCACATAAAAAAATAAATACAGAGAATAAATAGTAATATCCGTTAATACGTCCAATCAATTCGTGGGTAGTAGTGACATAATGATTATTTTACCAGAAAATGTCTCAGATGATGTTTCTGATGTAAAGAACAGTTTGTACCTATTGAGTTGGCATGTACTTTTAACGGTCGAAGTTGTCAATTTGTCAGTCCATTTTTGGCCACGTTTCGGTGTTTATCATAGTATTTCCGACTCGTCAGAACACCAATACAAATGTACTGTGAAATGCTTTTTTACCAAATGTTTTGCTCACATTACATCCACATCTGAGACACGGGACCTTTAACAATTGGAAATGTAAATAACAATTGGCACATGATTGACGTGTGTATGTTTCCAACCGCGACAGGAGCTGAATTAAAGTCCCAACTAGTAGGTGCAACATGTTCTTTATGGAAGTTAAAGTGTATCTTATACAACTATTCCACCAGTTTTATAAATTAAGAGTGCACGCTAGACTACGGAAGCCTATTAGGGCCACTTCACTTTGTTTTAATTTCCATTTATTCAAGATGTTTTCTTGAATGTTCAAGTTCTTTTCTTGAATTTTCAAGATCTTTTCTTGAATTTTCAAGAAAAGATCTTGAAAATTCAAGAAAATAACTTGAAAATTCAAGAAAACATCTTGAAAATTCAAGAAGAGATCTCGAAAATTCAAGAAAGTATCTTGAAAATTCAAGAAAAGATCTCGAAAATTCAAGAAAAGATAAAAAAAAGTGAAGTGGCCCTAATGGGCTTCCGTACTAGACAGATAAATAAGCACTTAGTAATCTTTAATTTACTGATAGAGTCTCCCGGTGGTATCAGGCTATTTTCATATGCAAATGAGGCAGGATATGTTTTAATTATTTATCTCAACTAAACGTGTCACCTGAATAAATCTGTTTATCGACATATCGTAAAGTATAATCATTGCACATAAAAAAATACATAAATGGAATAAATAGTCGTCTGCGTTATCATTTTAATGAAAGACGGTTATCGCCTCTGATATCACGCTGGCAATTCGCGTTTGATATAAAAAGTAAAATATTGTCAATTAGCACATCTGTAGCCTATTTCACAAACATTGCAAAGTATACTTATCTAGCAAAGTATACTTTGAGGGAATAATCATTTATTTTCCATGAAATGTATTATTTCATATAGAACTAATGACTGCATATATTTGATGATTAAAAGTATTATTATACTGAATTTATTACATTATCACAGCCAAAATGGTTGTGATAATGTAATAAATTAAGTATAATAAAAATTAAAAATTTATCCTAGAATTGAAAATTTCTCCTTATTTGCTAGATAAGTATACTTTGCAATGTTGGTGAAATAGGCTACTGGTAATCATTATGGTAAATCAATGTTCAGTTTGCCCGCTAAATGTCATATCTAAAGAACAAACTGGACAAAATACGCCTACCTATATTATAACCTGGTATGTGCGGACTGTTTTGGCGATTTGTGGGGCTTTTATCAATTAGGAAACAAAAATAATTCAGTCTGTATCCGTATTTAGACTTATCTAAAGACATTTGGCGCGAAAATGCAACACCACAACTCATTAATTTAAGCAAATTAAATAGTAATTAACTTATATTAAAACAATAGATCTAGTAATTGTATCAAAGTCGGCCAAATAAAGAATACATGATTGCTAAATCGTAGCCAAAACGTTACATACATGTAAGCTAAAAAAACACTTTCAATCCTACATGCCATTGGGCCGTTTCACTAAACTTCGTACGACTAAAATGTTCGTAAGTGCAAATCTAGAATCGTCTGGAAATTTCAATTGATGGATTTACATTTATTGAGCATAGGCTGCATATGCAGGGCCAGGGGGCCTTTTCACTAAACTTCGTACGACTAAAATGTTCGTAAGTGCAAATCTAGAATCGTCTGGAAATTTCAATTGGTGGATTTACATTTATTGAGCATAGACTGCATATGCAGCCTATGCTCAATAAATGTAAATCCAATAATTGTTTACAAGAAAACATTGTTAATGTGACATTTACAGACTATCATAAGTTTCCACTTACGAACATTTTAATCGCACGAAGTTTGGTGAAACGGCCCCCTGAAAGCCAACATGTTCAAACACTGTATATCCAGCTGAGCCGGCTACAGAGGATCTGCAGCATGTATCACTACAGTGGAACTTTCTATATACCGAACACCCTGGGCATATGCCCAGGGCATCCGGTATATAGAGGTTCCATTGTAAATCAGGGACCAGTAGCCTATTTCACCAACATTGCAAAGTATACTTTTCTAGCAAAGTATACTTTGAGGGAGAAATTTTAAATTTAAGGATAAATTTATTAATTTTTATTATACTGAATTTATTACATTATCACAGCCAAAATGGCTGTGATAACGTAATAAATTCAGTATAATAATTCTGCATACTTTTAATCATCACATATATGCAGTGGTTAGTTCTATATGAAATAATGCATTTTGGGAAAATTAAATGATTACTCCCTCAAAGTATACTTTGCTATCTATAATATACTTTGCAATGTTGATGAAATCGCCTACAGACCGCTCCAAACCTTGAGTTAGTACTTTGTGATCACGAACAGACCGCACCGTCGGCGATAATAACAGTGAAGCCCATCAGAAGTAACCACCCTTGGGCGCAAAGTATGTCCGGTTTACAGAGGTTCCACAGTATTATTTACCTCCACAAAAAATCATATGTTGGAATTAATGTAATAGTCGAACTATTAGTATGAAAAATCAAAAGTTTGATATGCAGGATTGAAAGGGATTAAACGAGGGATCGTAGCTAGTTATCTCCCATTGGATTTATTCATATAAATCCGTAACAAATTGTGTAGTTTATGGCCTTATTGCTTGTAAAAAGAGCGAATGTAGCGTTATTCGTTGTGAAAAGGAGTCAATATAGTGATTTCTACTAATAAATAAATCCAAATCATCCTACATATCTACGCAATCTGATCTGGGACTACATTATTTGCCAGACTCATAGTTTCATACTTATTAATGTTATTGCAATCAGTGTACTCAGATCAGACTGCACGGATGTGCAGTCTGATCTGGGTCTACTCTGTTCGCAAAGCTATGTTTATTTGTTCTTTTCAGTAAGAAATAAACGCTGAAATACAGCATACGACCGGATCTCTATAAATAGATTTACAAAGGGAAATAACCCTCATTTCGTTTCTACGCTGCGACGGAGCTATAATTAGCGCCCCTTCGATCCATACACGTCTGCGAAAATAAAAAACAGCAGGACTCCAGATAAGTTTTGTATCTAAAGAGTATTATATCCCCAGATTTCAAATTCAATGCGTATTTTACATTTACAACTTTAATATTGTTTTCTTCCTTATTAAATGGGAACAACTGATAGAAATTAAAACGAATTTAAAAATTCACTTATTTGAGCTACAAAAAGCATTTTGCAGCTCAACTAACTAAATTTTCAACTTTATTATAGTATTTTCACTACTCAATTTGAAAATGCATGCGTATTCTGCTAAAATAAGTGCGAAAATTATGCCAATACGCACCATAGCTGGAGCCCTCAACCGTATGAACAAAGAGGAACGAATATTTCGAGACATATATTTACGGTCCTTCGCTTCGAGGAAACGAAATTGAACACTCTTCTACCTAGAGTCCCACATGCCAGGGGGCCGTTTCACTAAACTTGGTACGACTAAAATGTTCATAAGTGCAAATTTAGGATCGTCTGGAAATTTCAACAAATGGATTTACAATTATTGAGGATAGGCAGCTCAATAAATATAAATCCAATAAGTGGTTACAAGAAAACATTGTTAGTGTGAAATTTACAGACTATCATAATTTTGCACTTACGAACATTTTAGTCGTACGAAGTTTAGTGAAGCGGCCTCCAGGTTTATAATATGGGGTGACATAGTTTGTTCGTTCATTATTTAGATATGACATTTTTCGGGCAAAATAAACATTAATTCACCATTACACAATGTAAACCGTTATTATATGTAGTATATCAATACTGATATCAAGGGCGATAACCGTGCTTCCTTAAACTATTAACGGACACAAATATTTATTCTCTCAATTTATTGTTTTTGATGTGCAATGCTTATAGCATGTCGATAAAATATTTATTCAGGTGATGCATTTAAAATGATATAAATAATATAAACATTTCCTGCCTCATTTGCATATCAAAATGGCATGAAACAACCGCGCGTCTCTTTCAGTAAATTAAAGATTACTAAATGATTTTATCCCGTCAACATAGTGCGTATGTGCCGTGAAACACGGTGCCGTGAAACATTTTTGATATCCAGTCAATACAATTTTTGCATTTTACAGCCATTTGAAGGTGTTGACGGGATAAATAGAATAGTAGGTTAGTGCCGTGAATGGGAAAACATATCTGGCGCGGCACGGAAACGGGATGTGCTCGGCAGAGCCTCGCCCATCCCGTTTCCTGAGCCTTGCCAGATATTTTTTCCCATTCACGGCACTAACCTACTATTCTCTATCTACTTTCCTTATTTCTGAACCAAAGTATATGTTGTGACCACTCATTTGAACCGTCTCGGCAAGACGGTTCAAATGAGTGGTCACAACATATACTTCCGATGAGAAATAAAGAAATTCATAGCGGACTCTCTTTTTAAAACTGGTGGAATAGTTACAGGCTGTGGGATCACGTGTTTACGAGGCGCGACGATGTATTTACAGTAGATTTCCTTGAATATATTTATAATGGAATGACATATTTTTTTTATGAAATATACCGCAGCAAATGCGGTACACGTTGCCCTTTATTGTATAAGCGGGTTTCATCTCACAATTCTGTCGTTTTGACGAAGAATCGGTTACCGTCAACATAAATAAAAACTAGAGTAAGTGAATGTAAAAATAAACGGTACTCTATGTTATGTCAAAGTATACGTTGTTGCAAATAACTTCCAGAGCACCCATAAAACACAAATGCCATCGTATTTGGTTCGATACATATCATCAAAATCCGTCCGTTTGCTAGGAAGATTTTAAAGAAAATGTACTGTAAAAATGACGTCACAGATTACGTTACGTCGAAAAATCGTGAAAACCACGTTATCCCACACCCTGAGTTACACGTATATACACGTATTTAATTCCTATATTAACGAACATGTTGTGGCTAATCGATGGGACTTCAACTTTAAATAGTCTTCATCCAGATTCGGTTTGATCGGATGTCGCGCGATTACTTTTCGTTTTAGTTGACATTCGGCGTGTTTCGGCTTTCATCGGTATAACTCTTTTGATATGAACAATGCTTCTAACTTTGGTCGGACACGGCCTCGTATCATAACAAATTCCGCGATTTTATTAACGCTAATATGAATATTTTGGCAGAAAGTGCACATGTTCATTTGATAATTATTGTTATCTTGCTAAAATAGCATAGTTAGAACATAATTATGCAAAGAATATCGAATTACAACTGCTTTTCCTAGGTCGGAAACAACAAATTAAATAATGTGTTTAAGGCTCTAACGTCAATATTGTCGTGGCAAGTTCATATGATCATTTTAGAATTATCGTTATCCTGCAGAAATACATGAAATGCATAGAAAATTACAATTTTAAACATGTTATTTTGTTATAATACGAGGTCGTGTCCGACCAAAGTTAGAAGCCTTGTTCATATATATATAGAGCTATACAGATGAAACACGCCGAATGCCTGTGCTCCACACAAAGTTTGCTATGTTCATGTAGTACCAAACTCTCAGATGCAGGCTCTCTATCTCTCAAATACATTCTAGATAATACTCTCTCTCTCTCTCTCTCTCTCTCTCTCTCTCTCTCTCTCAAAATGCTCTAGACCCCTCATCTGTATAGTTCGCTCCTCTCTCTCTCTCTCTCTCTCTCTTTCTCTCTCTCTCTCAAATGCAACATCGCGTCTCTCTCCATTTCTCTCTCTCAAATGCAATTTCATCTGTATCGTTCGCTCGCTCTCTCTCTTTCTCTCTCTCTCTCCCTCTCTCTCTATCTCTCTCTCTCTCTCTCTCTCTCTCTCTCTCTCTCTCTCAAATGCTCTCCTTTATCTCAGACAACCAATTCTTAGTACACATGTACACTAGTTCATGATGTAGAGGAAGAATATAAAATATAAACGTCTGTACGAAGTCTGCTACAATTGTAATGAGAGATGGGAGATAACCGATACTGTTACGAACTGCAGTCCGTTTACGAGTAATGTCCCTTACAACGCCCGTGCCACATGCCCACGCAGTAGGCACAAAATGTTCTTTATAGGAATTAAATAAGTGTATCCACCAGTTCTAAAAATTGCGAGTGCCCGCTATACAAATATAATCATTTATTAATTATCAATTTACTGTTAGCGACGCGCGGCGGTAACAGTCTATTTTGATAATGTGCGGGGACGACGACTTTCAGATCACGGCTTGCGGTGCGCATGCGCAGTATACTACGCGCGCCAGTAGGCTTCCCAATATGTAAACAAGAATATCAACATGTCGAAACGTCCAGGACGGAAATTGTATGAAACGGCGTCGGCCAAAAAAAAAGGCGAAATGTCTGAGGGACAGACAGTACAGAGAGAGAGTGGTTAATATTGGCGACCAGATCACCAAATGGAAAGAGTTACGTGGAGATTTAGATTTGGACTCGAACAGAGATTTTTCTTCTGAACTTCCGATACTTCACTGCGCATGTCAAAGATGTGATATGATTGACTGTGTCACGTGACGCGTATTGGTTAAAATAGCACGAGGTCGGAAAATACCCTTTCTGGTCGCGGCATATAAAATGCGATTTAACACCAATTAACACGCGCCTTAATTAAACATAACTCGTTAGTGGGTAGACAAATGGCTCATATAAGGCATAGCAGAAAATGAAAAGTAGTAGTACAGTGTAACCTGCTGCGTGGGCATGTACCTTTAAGGTATCTAGCATTTCACATCTTCGCAAACTGAGCAGGATCTACAATGTTCGCAATGTTGGTGTGTATTCTCAATATATTCCCAATGCAAGGGGATGACATACGTGTTGGATTAGACAGCAACATATCTTAATGGCGGGAATTAGACGACATAATTATTACCGAATGGGGATATCCTCAGATGCCTACATCATCAGTACACGCAGTGTCTTGGGCAATATATTAGATTTAACCCTTTGCAAACAGTGCATATCCAGATGAGCCGGCTCGTGGCGAGCCGTCTCATCAGGATCTGCACTTTTTGTAAATAATTTTCATAGTTTGGAGAACGAAAACACCCCCTTGTCATAAATGGACTAGTCTGAAAATCATTTTGAGAATATTGGATTGGTTACGGAATGCCAAATTAACACATTAAACTCCATTCCAGTTACTTAGAGGTGAAAGAGTTAACCCTTTGAAAATGTTGAACCCTGGATATCCTACAACATGTGGATTTTTTAGGTGAATAATAGTGGCAAATGCTGCCGATCCTGATGAGACGGCTCGTTAGGATCTACAGTGTTTGAACACCTTGTATTTCTGGCCGGTAGGGTTTAAAGCACAGGCATTCGGCGTGTTTCGGTTTTCATCGGTATAACTCTATATATATATATGAACAAGGCTTCTAACTTTGTACGGACACGACCTCGTATCATAACACATTCCGCTATATTAACGCTAATGTGAATATTTTGGCGGAAAGTGCACATGTTCATTTGAGAATTATTGTTGTCTTGCTAAAATAACAGTAATAGTTAGAACACATTTATGCAAACAATATCGAATTAAGATCATTTTCCTAGGTCTGACACAACCTCGTATCATAACAAATGAAATAATGTGTTTACGGCGCTAACGTTAATATTGTAGTGACAAGTTCATATCATCATTTGAGAATTATCGATATACTGCAGAAATACATATAATGCATAGACAATAACAATTTTAAACATGTTATTTTGTTATGATGCGAGGTCGTGTCTGACCAAAGTTAGAAGCCGTGTTCATATATATATATGTATACCAATGAAAGCCGAAACACGCCGAAACACGCCGAAACACGCCGAAACACGCCGATTGCCTGTGGTTTAAAGGTCAATTCTACAGCGGGATGAAAGCGTAAATTAACGGACCTACCCATGTGGAGCCTCTTAGTATAACGTGTTCCTGGATTTTGATTGGCTGATTCTATCGCTTCCAGAGGTGTAGATAGGTTGGTCCCAGTTCGCCCAGCCAGGAATTTCCCCAATCAATCAATTAACAGACAGCTCAAGTGGTCAGTGTTGGATTGGGAAACACAAGAAAGAACAATAAATATTAATTTAGCATATAATGTAATTTGCATTTTGATTTAGTTGTTCGTTTTATACATATATAAATTATCAAATGTATGTACAATACACCACAGTAAAGACTCAATAACCGACAGAAAACAACACACACATGTGACACAACACACGGAAATGAACAAATGAATTTGTATTAATGTTATGATAGTACAAAATAGAATGTTCCCATAGTGTGCGAAAATATACAACCTATCACACGCGTGTGTATACGTAAATATTCGCGTTAGGAAACGAGGCTTGCCGAGTTTAATAACGCGAAAACATATACACACGAGTGGGATAACATTTATATATTCAAACACTGTGCTTAATTATAAGATTTAATTAATACCATATTCGTGGGAACGAATTGTTAATTCGATGGAACGAATTGTTATATCGTGGGAACGAATTGTTAATTCGAGGGAACGAATTTTGTAACAAAAAAGTAACGTTTTGACCATTTCTCCATTCACAGCCATATTTAATAAATAGCTTATTACAGCATATATACCCATCAACATTGCAAAGTATACTTTGAGGGAGAAATTTACGGAGAAATTTATTTATTTTTATTATACTGAATTTATTACATTATCACAGCCATTTTGGCTGTGATAATGGAATAAATTCAGTATAATAATTCTGCATACCTTTTTAATCATCAAATATATGCAGTCGTTGGTTTTATATGAAATAATGCATTTCGGATAAAATAAATGATTTCTCCCTCAAAGTATACTTTGCTAGATAAGTATACTTTGTAATTTTGACGAAATCGGCTACAGGTTTTTAAAAAGAAAAATTACGTACGAAGGTCTCTGATTGTAAAGACTGAGATCATGTTTGTATTCGTTTCGTAATTGTCGTTTTCCGAATTCCAATATGCATTAGTCAATTAATTATTGTACACACGAGAAAGTCGACATTCAAATTGAGTTTTAGATATGCGCAAAACGTGATAAACCGGACTATTAATTTAAAAAATGTCCGTTGACTTATCTCCCGTTGTCGGCCGATTTTTCATTTTCGCACTCTGTATCCTCGTGAACGCATTCACTCAAGTTATATTTGACAGATCGGAACCAAATTTGGTACACATGTTTATTTTGGGAGTACGAACATTTTCAAAAATTGTCCGATAACTTGCAGCCATTTTTAATTTTCGCATTCCATATCCTTGTCCGAACAATAACTACAGTACTACTTGACGGATTATGACCAAATTTGGTGCACATGTTTATCATGGCAAGAGGAAGGACCATATTGGTTTTCAGTCAGTTATCTCCCCTTGTTGATTGGCCATGATATTATGACCTTCGGCACTCTTTTTAGTACTTAACCTAATGTAAAATTATTTCAACATTTGGCATAGTATGACAATTTCACAACAACACATACTTATATTTCACAAATGTTCCTTGCTGGTTCGTGTATATCCAAATATCTACCTGATTGTATATTATATGCTTGAACATAACGCACACTTTTTCGAATTTGATCAAATAAAATAGTGTCATTGGTTGATATAGGTCATTTTCATGCAGAGAGTTTATAATGGATATGCTCTGAACCAAATACCATGCAATAACATTTTAATACGGTTAATAATTCCTGCATGTCAAATGCCTTAGTACATTTAAATTATATAATCTAAGTCATTTTATAATTTAATGACTAATACAGGCATGTATGGTGAATGAAAATATCAGTGATTTGAACATATTTGTGGCTGTGACTGAAAAAAGGGTCTTATGGGATTTGAGACCAGTGTAGCTGCTGATCAGACAGCACACTCATGTAGCCCGACAGTGATTTGTATTGCTTATGTGAAGCACGACGGTTGTTTCATTGATGGAATAGTGAACAGTGTAGAACAGTGTGCATCCGCACAGTCTGATCTGGATCTACACTGGTCACAGATTCCATAAGCCCCATTTCTCCAGTCACCGCCACATTTCCGCCCACGGCCAATTATACACATTCCATTTGACGGGTAAATGATCGTTTAATTACAGCATATACAAATGTACCGATGCATTTACAGACGTTATATCAATCATATATCATTAATCTACTAATTTGAGACCAGACACAAATGTTCTGTACGTAAGAATATGTGGAAATCTCATAAGAAATATTTACACAATTTACGTAATTTAGCATAAATCACGACGAAAGTTCACGAAATAGAATTCCGTATTTGCCATGACAATTTAATCAACTATCGATGTCATTTACAGAAAACATCACAGTTTCTGAAAATAATTTTAATAATAATTCGCAAAATCACATGGCTTGTCTCATGTGTCCGTTAAGACATCACATGATAAGAGAAGATTTCCATAAGCTGGTCAATAGTTTTGATGACTTCAGTCGCGAATAAACTAAGACAATCAGTTACTTTCCAACTGCAAAAATCCGCATTGAGGTATTGAGTAAGACGTGTAGTGTAACACATGAACTATTGCAATTAACCCATTAGCAACGGGATACAATTATAGTAGTTTTAATATTTTGAGGAAAATCAACCTATTTTCTTTATTTCATCTCAGAAGTATATGTTGTTGCAGTACCACTCATTTGAACCGTCTCGACGAGACGGTTCAAACGAGTGGTAACAATATATCCCCATGTGGGGTAATAAACACATTATTTATATTTTTTTCCATTCAAATCATTGTGTGCTTAGACTGAAGTGGGTTAAATGTTATAATTATTACATACAGGGACACCGTATTAGAACAAGCCGAGTTTATAACGCGGTTCGTCCGCCTGTACGATGAGATCCGCAACCGCCTGCGTTAATCTTGCCAATATGTCATCGTTTCTTAACATCTATTGACTATCTCAACTCGCAATCAAGTAGCTTGATTGGCAGAGCCTGCGCTGTGCTACAGCTCAGGCTCCGCCAATCAAGCTGCTTGATTTTAAGCACAATAGTCAAGTATTTTGAAATAAAAGTAAATACAAATATTGGCAAGAATAGCGCAGGCGGTGGTGGAATTCGATTATCAGTCGAACATGCGGACGAACGTGATCTGAAACTATAACCTATTAATAGCATGAAAATAACCCGTATGCTATATAAATGCACGAACAAAACGGAAACTATGTATATGTGGCTGTACGCTGGATCTACACTGATCTCAAAATCCATAAGCCCCATTTCTCTAGTTACAGCCACATATACTACTGCTGTGGATCTGTAGCCGATTTCATCAAAATTGCAAAAGTTTCACTTATCTAGCAAAGTATAGAGTAATCATTTATTTTTCCCGAAATGCATTATGTCATATAGAACTAACGACTGCCTATATTTGATGATTAAAAGTATGCCCAATTATTATACTGAACTTATTACATTATCACAGCCAAAATGGCTGTGATAATGTAATACATTCAGTATAATAAAAATTAATGAATTTATCCTTAAATTGAAAAGTTCTCCCTCAAAGTATACTTTGCTAGATAAGTATACTTTGCAATGTTGGTGAAATAGGCTACTGGTAAGGAACTGATTTAGCATTTGATTTATAAAAACTACAAAGTCAATGTTCCTTAGAATCTTCGTCAAACCTCAAATAAATAAAATCCATTATTTAATAAAGAAGGTTAATACTTATGTGATATTGATGGAATTACGTAAGGTACTGCGGCAATCTACGGAAGCATTATGTGGGCATGAATGTTTTCCATTTATCTTGTGACCACGACATAAAATTCAAGTGTGTGTTTTATGTCATGGCTACACTACAGTTGTACAAATAAAATTAACCCACACATGCCTCCTCCGGATCAATCATAATTTCGTGTAACTTATCATGAGTGCTATATGTATGGAATGTCTAATATACATGAACTCAAATAAGTATTACTTTCTCTGAAACAGTATTGATAACTATAAATAATAATTGCTAGATCTAAATACAGTGGGGTCAGCGTGTAAGTGCACACACGAACGAACACGACAGGTTGGAACCAACCTGTCGTGTTCGTTCGTGTGTGCACTTACACGCTGAACCAACATGTCGTGTTCGTTCGTGTGTGCACTTACACGTTGAACCAACATGTCGTGTTCGTTCGTGTGTGCACTTACACGCTGACCCCACTGTAATTAGAGCTAGCATTGAATATTTAGAGCTCGCTCCAAATCATTTGAATAACTATCTAAATCAGTTAGAGCTATCATTACCTATTTAGAGCTAGCATTAATTATTTGAGTTTATGTAGATTTAGCGTCCATGTATGCTCATGGATATTATTATCTAAAACGTCCTGTCCGCCTGACCTTTTGCTTTTAAATTGGCTACTTGTGTAGCTAAATTTCACACGGACAGGTCAGCTTGAAACTACTACACACGTCACAGAAATCAAACTAGCGTCTCCAAATGGAATACTCCGGAATCATCACTGTGCATCGAACTCAACCCGGTGTCGGAGTTTGAGTCATTATCCTCGACTTTGACTGTCTGATACGGAGTTCTAACCCACGAGGGTACGTCCTTTCGGGGCACATTGTCAAAAGTATCCTTAAAATCCGAATCGGAATGATCAACACTAATCCCTTCTGAAACACTACTGCTTTCCTCCCAGAAATATTTATCCACTAAAGATTCCGTTTTAAATCTCACTTTAGTTTCACTAGTAACGTTCGGCTTCGTTGTCGATATTATATACCCGTTGTTGTAATCCAATGGCAGTGGTTGATGCTGTTTTAATATCGGTTTCCGCTCCGGAACTGTTGATGAATTATCCCTTTCGATTATGTCAGTTCTCGGAATCTGTTTCCCCGTTTCCGGCGTCTGGTTCCTGGTTCTCGAACTACTCCGATTGCGAGTTCGTTCTGGCACCGGGATTGGGTTAACCCGTTCGGGAATCGGCGGTTTTCCGGAGACCGTCCGTTCCGGTAACGGCAAGGGATTTTTGTAGCTCACGGAATCGCCACTTGTCGAACTGTGTACACTACTGGAACTGCCGTCACTAACTAACGTCGTTCGTGCGGATACCTCTCTATCTTTTGATTCTAATTCATTCAGCTCAAGGTGAAGTCGTTGCAAAGTTTGTTCATTTTTCTGTTTCTTTTTATCATAAAACTGAATCTCCCTTTGTAAATCCTGAAACTTATACTGGCCCATAATTGCACACGACACTGCGCGGTTGAGTTCAACCTGTAATACTGAAATAATCGCAGCGTCGGACGCTTCCTGCGTTTTATCTGATGTCACTTCCTTGATATGGCACTGAATCTGTGACGCCAGATCCTCCATCTTTGATTGTTCGTTGAGGAATTTCTCCTCAAGCCCGATAAGATTATCACACAACTGGATGTATTGTTCGATTGTATCAGCGTCCGCCGTCTGGAGCCATTCGTCCATGCTCTCGTCACTCAGACTTTCCAAGTAAGCGTCCTGCACATAATCCTCCCCGCGTTGCTTCACCCTCTTGGCATGAACGAGCGATTCGTACTTTTCAATCAATTTGTCAGTGTCGGTCACCCGTTCAATCATATCCTTCAATTTGCGTTCTTGCGAAATGACAAGCTTCACACTCGTTTCCATCGATCGTAAACGGTCGCTCGTGTTTCGGCAATATCCGTGATGACGATGCTCGCGATCGTGCGATCGTGATTCGCGGTCACGTGACTTGTGACGATATCGCTTTTTCCGGCGAGTCAGCGAGAATTCGCCGCTGTACTCCATTTCGTCAATACGCCTCATCACTAAATGTATATTTCCCTGTTCCGCGCCCCACGATCGCCATATTTTAACGATTTTCGTTCGGCCCTGCAGAGGGCGCTCAACTTCCCGCCATTTTTCAAACACGGCGTACGCGGACGTATGGTGCGAATCCTGGAGACCATCTTGATACAGCAGGGCGTATATGACGTCATCACATGTTGTGCGCTTCGTCAGACCCGTCACCCATTTCTGTGTTCCTTTCACCCAGATTGGAATCTCGAGGTCACGACTGTCGTCTGTCGCCATCTGGAAATATACGTAATTATGATAATGATTGATTGATTGATTGATTTCAAAATTGTTATGTTTCCTCGCTTATCAAGTTGGCGTCTTTTGTCGATATTAATTTTCGAAAACCAACCATAATACACATTTCAGCGCATATTTCACGTGCGCTTTGAAATGTATATGTGACTGTAACTGGAGAAATGGGGCTTGTGTGATTTGTGACCAGTGTAGCTCCTGATCAAATTGCACAATCCTGTATCCTGATAACGATCTGTATTGCATGTTGTCAGCATGGTGCATGTTCCATTGATGGAATTGCGGATGCACAGGCTGATCTGGATCTATACTGGTCGCAAAACAATTAAGCCCCATTTATCCAGTCACAGCGACAAATCAGCTTCTGGCGGTATTAACGGATAATACCATATTTCTTGCGGCCCTCCCGTATCACCGTATTGCGCCGATATTCATTTTGAAAATCATTCATACTTTCCGCAAATGATGTCGAAATTCCACATACGGTTATATGCCGAACCGGAAGTTAATTCTCTGCCAGTGTGTGTGTCGGCGTCTGATGTTACTAATGTAAACTAAATACGTCCATGAAATAAAGTAGGTAATTCCAAGGCCTGGCCAAAACCCACCAACTATTATCTACAATCGGCCGTTAATGTGAACCCGAGTTCTCAATTTTAGCTTAGTGCATTTAAGAACTTCTTAGTCGTATGAGGTTTAGTAAAACGTGCCCCTGGATATTGATGGAATGGCGGCCAGCGCAGATCCCGATCTAGGGGGCCGTTTCACTAAACTTCGTACGAGTAAAATGTTCGTAAGTGCAAATTTAGGATCTTCTGGGAATTTCAATTCATGGATTTACATTTATTGAGCATATACAGCCTATGCTCAACAAAGGTAAATCCAATAATTGTTTACATTGTTAATGTAAAATTTACAGAATATCATAAGTTTGCACTTACGAACATTTTAGTCGTACGAAGTGTAGTGAAACGGCCCCCAGACTGCTCGGCTGCACATGCTGATCCAGGGTTACGCTAATCGCATACGTCGTTATTTTAAAATGCATGCATGCATATATGTAGATCCTATCAGTGAATCTTCGATTTCGGATCAACCTCCCCTCTATAGTAATGGAGTAATCCGCTAATGGAATGTTTTCCATGTAAACTGCAACCCGAAACTTGGTGTGTGGTCACATAACAACTAATGGAAGTTGCATTTCAAGTTAACAGCATCCGTCTAGAGAGCCGATATGAGCCAGGAAAAAATGTAAGCGGTGTAGAGCCGACTATTGTTCATCGACGACTATCGTTCACGTGTATCATTAAGCCGAGGAAAATAACTTTCTGAAGCCATTTCACCTTCACTGTGCGTCGTTGATCAACTTCACTACCGGTGAACATTAGTCGTCGACAATAGTCGTTGTTGTTAGAGCCGACTATTGTTCATCGACGACTATCGTCCACGTGTATAATTAAGCCGGGGAAAATAGATTAAGCCGGGGAAAATATACGACGACTATCGTCCACGTGTATAATTAAGCCGGGGAAAATAGATTAAGCCGGGGAAAAACCCGGCTTAATCTATTTTCCCCGGCTTAATTATACACGTGGACGATAGTCGTCGATGAACAATAGTCGGCTCTACAAAGCGGCATTAACTCGTTTCCGATGATCATCGGTTATAATGCGTTGATCCCCAAATATACGAGGAATAAGTACATTCATTCAATATTTACATTCTAAACAAGGACATAATTTACAAATAATAACGAAGTTAAAAGTAAAACAAATGTGTGCTTGAGGTGGGGTTTTAACCTTCGACCCTTGGGATAGATATGTAGGTACATATACATGAATTACGCACTTTTAAATAAGCTATATACACATGCTAATAAACATTGTTTTGCATTCCTCAATAGCAAGGGCGTCGTCAGAGGAGGTTCGATGGGTTCGTACGAACCCCCAATTTGGACCCATAATAATTTTGTTAATATATATAAATGAAGTCCATAATAACCATTTTCAGTGCACGAATGAGCAGACATTATATCATGCAAATGCCCTAATAAAAAAAGACAGGCAAGCGACGCCTAACGTATTGTAAATATGCCAATATTCGGAAATACGCTTCTTAAAGTGACCAAAAAGTATTTGCCAAGGAGCTAGTTCGTAGTACCCGGATGCAGCACTTGGCTTGTATAAAGCAAAAACGTTCCGGGGCTGTGAAGCATCCGAAATCTGCTTGGACCCCTTACAGAGTTCGGTTGCTTCACAGCTGAAAGTCGAATCCTCTTTTCAAAAATGCTGGCGACGCCCATGATTGGACATCAACTATTGGAATACATCATATGCCTTTAAGCATACTTGTTCTGTGTTTCGAATCTGAAATATTGCGTGTGTCCGATTTAAAGAAGCTCCATTGTACGTGTGCATCATTGTATACATTATAAATACTCTATCTACGTGTGACAGACACGTGTTACCCCACCCATATACATTGTATTATACTATGCATTGTCTATCAACGTGTACAGTAGCGCTTTTCTGCAGGTCAACTATACGTACTATACCAATACTATACGTATACTTTACCAATACGATATGTTTTCTATACGATATGCATATAGTATAAACGTACGGTATGTTTGTACCGTACATACCAACGACTATCGTATAGATATACCATTCAAATCGTACTTTTATACGATTTTAATACATGTGCATAATTCTGGTACGTTTGTATCGTACAAACATACCAGATTATGGTATATTCATACCATATCCGTACGGATATATCGTATATACGAACGGATATCGTATGTTTGTATAATATTCGTATAGTACGTTTGTACTATACGATGATACGGTACAAACATATCAATATTATATGATCATACGATATGCTCATTAAATATACCAATACTATACGATTACGATATGTATACGATATTAGTATATACAAATAGGTAAGGAGCAGAAAAGCGCTACTGTATGATCACGTGGTTACAACAACAACAACAACAACAAGTACTGAAACTTCCAGAAGCCCTCCGATTCAAAGTACGTATTCTTTCATTTTTTCCTTATTATACAACGGATTTTGATGAAATGTGGCGCATCAAACGCGTCTTGTTAAGCTGCATTTGGTGGTTTCGGTAGACACGGAAATAGATTCTTCGCAAAAACGAAATACATGTAAGTACATGTATGTGCTGAACTCCCGAGACCATCAAATGCAGCTCATGAAGACGCGTTTGCTGCGCTATAATTCATTAAAATCCGTTGCCTATTCAGGAAAATATCAAATAATACTTACTTTGGAGTGGGCGCGCTTTCAACACTTTCAGTCATTGTTGTTGCTGTTGTAACCACGTGATCATGCACATTGTCTATAGAAGTGATTCGATGTGGTTACCGTTTTGAATGTGTTATTGGCTTCTAGGCCCGAGATTTCCATCTGTGGTCTCATCAACGTGTTCAATAGTGTCAGACATGTAGACACTAGGGATATAAACTTGGAAAAGTCGCGGGAATACTGGACGAGGCCTTCCGGCCTTCGTCCAGTATTCCCGCGACTTTTCCAAGTTTATACCCCGATTTCTTTCCGCGAACTATGTGTGTCTGATATGTTGTTGATTTATCTGATAGGATCCGAGCGTGTCTGTTTCAACCATAAATCATAACTCTTAACACATTACCTGCCGATACAGTTTTTGTCAGACGAATATTTCGTGATCTAATAGCACACCCGGTGAACGTTTGTCAGTCTGAGTTAAGCATCTGGGGATGTTTCATGTCGGATTACCAATGTATGACAAGAGCCCCACTGCCCACACCCCACCCACCGCGCGGAGAATACATTGATGGGTGCGTTACAAGTCTTCGTTCGTAGCGGGCCATGTATCCCCCGCACCTACCGTTACCAAACCCTTAGTTGCGAACAGTAACTCTAACTTGCAATCTACTCCCGTGCCGTCCGTAGCCGGCCGTAACGTCCGTAGCGGCTATGGACGGTATGGGAGTAGATTGCAAGAGTTACTGTTCGCAACTACCCAACCCTCCGAAGGTACACAAAGTCTTCTTTGAGAAGTGACTGTCAATTTTTTAATTTAATCTAATTACCCGCCCACTGTCTTAACGCATTTTGTCCGTATTCAAAGGTGGTTGGGTTATCATTGTCATATGATTGGTGTTAAAGCATGGCAAATTATCTTTACATCTGTATATGTTGCACAATGGAGCAACATGGTGGGTGGGTTATGTATCAGCAAAATTTCACTTTCACGGACTGTTTCCATGGACAAAGGTTTGATTATTATCACTGCGGTGATTCAAAGCAACGTCCGTTGTTTACATTTTCAACACTAGGCCGTTCAGATGGTGTCGATTGGGACAATGTACAGTATCATTGTGATGCCAGACTGTTTGGCAGTTTATGATGAAACACTGATAGTGTATTATGAACAAAGACAATTATAGCATGTGCATATACATCACAGTCTTACATTGGAATGACATTTACATGTATATTAACAAGGTGCATGATCACGTGGTTACAACAACAACAACGTCGCCCACTACAAAGTAAGTATTATTTTATATGATGAAATATGGCGTAGCAAACGCGTCTTCATGAGCTGCATTTGGTGGTCCATGGAGTTCGGCACAGACTTATGTCGTTTTTGCGAAGAATCGATTTCCGTGTCGGTAGACACGGAAATCGATTCTTCGCACAAACGACATATGTTTGGGCGAAAATACAAAGACCACCAAATGCAGCTTAACAAAACGTGTTTGATGCGCCAAACGTATTTTAAATCGGATGGATTCTGGAAGTTTCAGTACTTGTTGTTGTTGTTGTTAGTACCACGTGATCATACACCTTGATTAATATAGGTTTGCATACTGAGCATGTCACAATTCAAAATAAAGGTGATTTATTCTTATTAACTTACACTGATGTGCCGATTGTTCCAGATGACGTATTCTATTATTTAATGGTTTCACGTTCGTTAACTAGAAAGCACAGACTTTGTTTGAATCTCATCGTTAAGACATAATTATGAGAAAAGCCATGTGATGTTTGAGCTTCATAAATGATACTCCAAAGAAAAGGCCAACAGTGTAGCTCCTGATCAGACAGCATGGTAACCCGAATGTGCTACATGATCAGAAGCTACATTGTCAAACCTCATTAAGCCACTTTATCTCGTGACGGGGCGCGATTATTTTGTAATAACACTCGAATGTACCAGCAAACAGTGTCAAATAAAATAGACCGCGACCTGACAAAACGGGGCTTATTCCCTGCTTAACAAGTGTAACGAGCGCGCTTCTCACCAATGCGACCCCAGGTTCGATCATCCGCAGAGGCAGTATGTGAGACGGTATGGTGGTCGGCAGATCGGACAAGTGGGTTTCCTCCGGTTACTCCGGTTTCCTCCCACATTAATGACCGTCCTTACGCCTTCATCCTTGCCGACGAATGCATTTATATAAGTGCTCTCGCGTTTGATTGTAATCGTTGTAAAAGTAAGCAGGTAAGTGCAGATCCTGATAATTATCCGCCATGTTTGTGCGATGTATACTCATTCATCAACAGACCGGTGAACAGTGTAGACCCAGACCAGACTGCGCGAACGCGCAGGCTGGTCTGGGTCTACACTGGTCACCACTGCGTTTAGCCCACTTTTGTCAGATTCTGTTCCTAAATTTCATGAATACTTCACATGCTGCTCTAGTGTTTATAAGTCAATATTTTCATAATATGAATAGCGAAACTAGTACAAAAGTTTTTCAAAACATATTCACTGTCTATGGAAATATAGATAGTTTAATGTCATATTCGCAATATGGGTTTTACAAATGCATTTACAATATGTTAAAATTGTACAATTATCTTATACATGTATGTGGCTGTGTCTGAAGAAATAAGGTGTATGGGTTTCACGGCCAGTATAGATGTATATAAGCTTGATCAGGATATGCACTGTTCATGGTTTCATCACTGAAACACGCAATATCGGGCGCTATCAGCCGACAGGAGTGTGCTATTTGATCAGGGGCTACAAACTCGTAAAAATCCCATAAGCCACATGTCTGTAGTCACAGCCAAATATAACGACTTTGACTTTTTCAGTAATTAATATTAACAGAAGAGACAGAGACAAAGCGAATTTGACCCACCACCCATAAGGATTGTTGCTACCCATAGCAACCATATTTATGACTCACCACCACCTCACTAGTTGCAAGTAGTAACTATTGAAATCTACTCCGTATGGTACGGGAATATATTTCAAGAGCTACTATTTGCCACCACCACCCCGCATACACTATTAAGCCACAGTTAGATCACGGTTCATCGGCTTTTATGGGGAGATTATCCGCGATCGTACATCCGGACGAACGGGATCTAACTGTGTTATAGATAATACCAGGCCAGTGTCTTCTGATATCAAGTGTATCAGGCAAGGCTAGGAAACGCGTAGGAATTCCGAGGCTTGCCATCACATTCATCCAATTAGACACGGACGTTATGTTGATTGTCAGAGGCATGACAGTGAATTCAGTGAATGGGCTGGGGGCCGTTTCAATAAACTTCTAACGACTAAACTGTTCTTAAGTGCAAATTTAGTATCATGTGGCAATATCAATTGATGGATTTACATTCATTGAGCTTATGCTGCATATGCTCAATAAATGTAAATCCAATAATTGTTTTCAATAACTCATGGTGACCGTGAAATTCACAGACTATCATAATGTTGCACTTACGAACATTTTAGTCGTACGACGTTTAGTGAAACGGGCTCCAGGTACGCAGGCTGGTTGGTGTCTGCACTGGTTGCAAATGCGATAAGCCCCATTTTTCAAGTCACAGCCACATGTAATGGCTTGCTGAGTGGTTACCCAGTTTACAATAGGCTACAATACAATGTAGCACTTTCTTCATTCATCTTACACTACTAGGTTAAATGTGTCTGTGACTGGAGAAAAGGGGCTTATGGGATTTGCGACCAGTGCATATCCAGATCAGCCTGTGCATCCGCACAGTCTGATCAGGATCTGCACTTTTCGTTATTCCATCAATGACACACCCGCCATGCTTCTAACAGACGATATAGGTCGCTATCAGGCTACAGGAGTGTGCTATTTGATCAGAAGCTACACTTGTCACAAATGCCATAAGCCCTATTTCTCATGTCACAGGCTCAATAAATGGTGTCCGAAGTGGTCACCTAATTTACGATGTCCTATGCAATGTCAGAAGCAATTAACCTAGTTGTGTGTCCAGTACGTGACATTAGATGTACATTTCAAGAGGTGTCATACACCTAACAACCCATGACACACAACAGGTGACCATCTTAAAATTCCTTCGTACATTTTTGAGATAAGATAGGACACCAGCTACGCATGTGCAATGGCCAATGCTCACAAAAATCTAGTTTAAGGAATAATTGTTCGTGAACTCATTTCAGTAAACTGGGTTTGGAGGAGCGGGCTAAAATCGGACGACTTGACCAATTAGCGGACACTTTGACATGCGGACGATTTGCGGACAATTTGACATGCGGACGATTTCACCAAAAGCCGGACGATATGACATGCGGACGATTTGACCAAATAGCGACGATATGACTTGCGAACGATTTGAGCAAATGGCGGACGATATGACTTGCGGACGATTTGACCAAATAGCGGACGATATGATTTGCGGACGATTTCACCAAAGGCGGACGATATGACTGGCGGACGATTTGAACAAATGGCAGACGATATGACTGGCGGATGATTGACCAAATGGCGGACGATATGACTGGTGGATGATTTGACCAAATAGCGGACGATATGACTTGCGGACGATTTGACCAAATGGCGGACGATATGACCTGCGGACGATTTGACTTAAAATTTGACTTGTAGTCTCCTATTCTAGGGTTTATCCTATTTCACGCGGGATACCCAATCAAAGGTATATAAATTTACAAACATTGCTTTTCTATTTTCTTCATTACTCAATGGAACTATGTGTTGTTACCATTCAGTGGAACCGTCTCGACGAGACGGTTCAACTGAGTGGCAACAACATAATATTATACTTGAGATGAGAAAAATACAAATAATTGTGTTTTCTGCTGCACGCAGGAAACTATAGTCTGTTTCACGAAAACTGCCCAAATTTTACGGCTATATAGACAATTCAAAAACAATATTATTTTCGATAATATTAAATTAAAGGAAAATTTAAGAATGAGCCTTCTTTTTATTTCGTGAAATTTGGTCAAATATTGATTTTATTGCGAAAAAAGAATTTCCCCATGTTAAATCCCCATAGACATCTTCACGGAGTGAAGATGTCTATGGGGATTTAACATGGGGAAATTTCTTTCGTGAAACAGACTATTGTTTTGCTATGAAACGGATTAAGCTCCAAGTCATGGTTTAGAAAATCATGGTGAATTTGGCTGGTATTGTCATATAACTGCGTATATATGCCACCAAGCAATCTACACAACAGCCTGCGTTAATCTTGCCAACATTTCTGAACATCTATTGACAATCTCAACGTGCAATCAACCACCATACTACTTTAAAACACTTTTTTTTCTCGTTGGCCGGCCATGATGGAGTATCGGGAAACATACGATAAACATACTGCATAATAATAAAATATCATCTTCAAAATCAGACGCCGTTAATGACGAAAGTCACTTTGTTAGAAGAAGAAGAATATTTTATTTGACGTAAACTACACACTTTCTAGTCATGTAAATACGATGTTATTTTTATATAAACAATTAGACAATAACACTATATTTATAAATGACCACATGACACCAATTTCCGTGTCTAATTTTATACAATCACATGAAACGACACGTGTTTAGCAATACTGAAATGAAATCATATCAAATTGACACATTCCAAAGTACTTAACGACGAACGGTTTGTCGAAGTATTTTTCCTCAATTCCTACTGATAGGAAATTAATATAAATATAATATTTGATAGCATACATGTATGAATCACAAGCATGCACATGTGTATTGAGTATCTGTAGCCGATTTCATTAAAATTGCAAAGTATACTTTCCTAGCAAAGTATACTTTGAGGGAGCAATCATTGATTTTTCTGAAATGCATTATTTCATGCAGAACTAACGATTGCATATATTTGATGATTAAAACTATGCAGAATTATTATACTGAATTTATTACATTATCACAGCCAAAATTGGCTGTGATAATGTAATAAATTCAGTACAATAAAAATTAATAAATTGATCATAAAATTGAAAATTTCTCCCTCAAAGTATACTTTGCTAGGAAAGTATACTTTGCAATGTTGATGAAATCGGCTACAGAGCTCCAGATAAGTTTTATATCTAAATAGTAGTATACCCCCATATGTCAAATTCAATGCGTATTTTACTTATATAAATGATCGTATTGATTGTCCTCCTATTAAATAGGGGACTAATAAAAAAATCAGACAAATTTAAAAAATAAAAAAGCAAAGAAAAGTACATTTTCAACTTTATTACAGTATGTTCACTACTCAATTTGAAAATCATGCGTATTTTCACATTGCTGTGAGTATTTGGTACTCCAGCTTTTGATAATAAATGCGTCTCTGTTGGATGTAATTGAGAACGGTGTAGTCTGCCCTGACTGCAGAGATGTACAAGCTGGCCAGAGTCGTCACCGTTCATAGAGTCCGTTTAGCTTGCTTTCCATGGCGCTTAGCATACACCCATACATTAAATCTCACATATGTGTACATGCTTGTTTACTGCCTGCTTGCCTCCTCCCCTAAAAGTGAAATCTAACATAGATAAGTTACAATGCCAACCATGTATACCCAACTACATATATTACTAAGTTCAGTCATGGTGTTACTTTGTAACCCGAGTAAGTAGTAGCAATATTAAAAGTATGATATGTTCAGTTCCGAAAGGTTTGGCTGTATTAAAATAATTCGTAGTACATGCAACTTCACAGCCCAACCCGGAAACGGATGTAATGCAATACTACCAGAACCCGGATGCAGAAAGGATGATAATCATCGCCAAAAAAACAGAGATGCATCTGCCAAGTGCACCGACGGCTGATTGCACGTAAATCGACATGAAACATGCCAGACACACCCTATATTACAGAAACAGACTTCAAATTGAAACATAAGACAGCCAATCGGATGCCATATTGTTGGCAATAAGACAACTACGTTTCCACCATCTACATACATGTAATTTTAGGCCAACCATGTTAATTTTCCGACCAATCAAATCATCAAAAAATGATTTTCAGACTAGTCCATTTACAAAAAGGGGGGTGTTTTTTTATAAAAAAAAAAGATGAAAATTGGTTGCAAAATCGCAGATCCTGATGAGACGGCTCGTTACGAGCCGGCTCATCTGGATCTACATTTTTGCCAATACCACTATACAGGCCTGTGGTGTTGAAAGGGTTAATTATAAGTGTTGCTTATGGTTACATGTAGTTGCGCAGTATAATTGCGCAGTAGAACAGCTCTAAACCGGACACTTTTAACACATAAATATGTTTAATTGTTATGGAGTCCACTGTCACTTATTGCTGATGTATACGTACCTACATCGCTTACGTAGTTCCGTCATGTTGTTATCTTAAAACCTGACTTTAAATAAAAAAATATGTTCCTTTCTGTTCTGTTCAGTTGTTCATGAATGCAGCACACACACGTGTGGATAGCTGATATACCAACATCACAGTGGCATATCTCTAAAGCGGACATTCAGATGTCTGGTGTAGAGAGGTACCACTGTACGACCTTTCGCATAAAGAACAATTAGCAGACAAAATAGAGGATATTCATATTTTTGCAACGAATATGACATATATGTTCATCGAGTGGTGTGATATGTCCATATTTCACACCACTCGATGAACATATATGTCATATCCGTAGTAAAGATATGAATATTCTATTTATTATATACCGCTCCATGGAAATTAGCAGTAGACTGTATACGGTAATGAATGTGTATTTGCAGCCTATTTGCGTCCGGCACTGCAGATGCGCGTTATGAATATAGATAGCGGCACTCGTGAAATATGGACATTTCACACCACGAGTTGAACATATATGTCATATCCGTAGCAAAAATATGAATATTCTATTTATTATATACCGCACCATGGAAATTAGCAGTTTTTTAGACTGTATACGGTAATGAATGTGTATTTGCAGCCTATTTGCGTCCGGCACTGCAGATGCGCGTTATGAATATAGATAGCGGAGTAGTCGTATTTTAACCAGAAGTTTTTTATTTCATCGATGAGAACATATGACTTTTATTTACATCGTATAACTATGTCTTTCATGGGTAGGTATATAATAAAGTAACGTTATCACATATTGATACATTTTCGAGTTTTGTTTCCACATTTGCACAGGACGTGATACACTAATGTATGAGGCTGAGATAACACAGTTATATCACATTCGTCCACATGTACGATCGCTAAAGCTCGCAGATTATCTCCTCGTAAATGCGGACGAACCGTGATCTAATTGTGGCATGCACGATTGGGAATCTCGAATACATGATTTTGTTCTGTGATTTATAAATACGTATATTAACAAGCTACGCATATTGCATGTACATCTATGTACTGTATATATACTTAGATCATAAACAAAAACAGTTTTACGCGTTTCCACATTTAACAATATCAAAATAAACAAACGTTAACATTGCTTTCATTTTAATAATTAGACCCATGCACCTTAGAAGTCATGTCTGCCTGCAGGTATTTCTCTTTAAACTGATGTTTTGCCGCTGTCTATGTTATTCAAGTGCTGCCATATTTCTGTTTACTATGGAAGCTGTACGATAGTGCAATAACAATCATTGGAGCACATCCGTTCACCCTCCCATCCTGACTGCATAAGTTGTGGCTGTGACTGCAAAAATGGGGTTTATCGGGTTTGCGACCAGTTAGATCCAGGGGCATATTTCATCAACATTGCAAAGTATACTTTACTAGCAAAGTATACTTTGAGGGAGTAATCATTTATTTTTCCTGAAATGCATTATTTCATATAGAACTAACAAATGCATATATTTCATGATTAAAAGTATGCAGAATTATTATACTGAATTTATTACATTATCACAGCCATTAAATGGCTATACATGTATTATTAAATGGCTGTGATAATGTAATAAATTCAGTATAATAAAAATTAATAAATTTAAAAAAAAAATGAAAATTTCTCCCTCAAAGTATACTTTGCTACTAAAGTATACTATGCAATGTTGATGAAATATGCTACAGATCAGCCTGTGCATCCGCACAGACTGATCAGGATCAACACTGGTCGCCACTCCATCAATGAAACACCCGTCATGCTTGTAACAAGCTATACAGTTCACTGTCAGGCTACATGAGTGACAACGGTGTGCACCATACGAGACTGCCTCCGGAATTACCTCCCCTTATCGCATCGCCGTAAATCGCCGATATTGATTTCGAGAAAGTACAATATTGTCCGTGAATGATGTGGGAAGTTGACACAAAATTCAGAGTACATGAGCTCAGCGTTTTGTGTCAACAAAATCGCACTGCCTGTCGTATATGCAGCGGTGGGAATTTTCAGGATATATCCTGAAATCAGGATTTGAGGTTCCTGATAATTGCAGAATATACTAATGTTTCAACATGGGAAAAACACTTTTACCAATTTGTGAGTGCAAACATATGTTTGTTTAGCCATTTTCAGCAGTTGGCATTTGGAACTCTTCGCACACCTGCATAAGAGACATGGAAACGGTTGGATCACTACAAGCGATAGATTTCCTGTGCTATCCGCCTCAGTTCCAGCTGAGATAGCTATCTATGAAATGTCTTCATCTTTCCACAGATTGTGTGTTTCTGACATCCAGTATTTCCACCTACGTCACAACACAGACGGCGTGAAACGGGGGAATATGGCATTTACATAGCTGAGATTCCTCTTAATGTTTAAACCACCTCTTCCAATGTGTGTGTATGTTTACATCACCGGCTGCATATCTGCATTGGTCGTGCATTCATGTTTCTGACATCCAGTATTTCTATCTCCGTCAAAGCACAGACGGCGTGAAACGGGGGAATATGGCATTTACATAGCTGAAATTCATCTTAATGTTTACACCACGTCTTTCAGTGCGTGTGTATGTTTACATCAACGGCTGCATATCTGCATTGATCGTGCATTCATGTTTCTGACATTCAGTATTTCTATCTACGTCAGAGCACAGGCGGGAGCCCCGCAGGGGACGTAGAATTCTTTTTTTTTATTAATTCGTTCCCACGAATTAACAATTCGTTCCCTCATTTAACAATTCGTTCCCTCAGTTTAACAATTCGTTCGAGGAAACGAATTGTTAAATTGAGGGAACGAATTGTTATTTCGTGGGAACCAATTAACAAAAAAATTGTATGTCCCCTGTGGGGTTCCGTACGGGGTAAAACGAGGAATAGAGTGTGGAATTTACATAACCAGGATACCTGATTGATTGTATATTTACATGTCTGAACCACCGGTTGCACTGTCTAAGAGTATAGTGCCGGTGATGCAGCGATATTCCTTTATATAGTTGTATGTTACTGACAGCCAGTACATGTACATATTTGTCCCGTCAACACGGTGCGTCTGGGGTTATTTTTTGCTTTTTAAAGCCATTTGTAGCGTTGACGGGATACATAGAATATATAGTAGGTTAGTGCCGTGAATGGGAAACATATCTGGCGCGGCAAGGAAACGGGATGGGCTCGGCAGACCCCGACCCTCTTTCCTAAGCCTTGTCAGATATTTTGTCTAATTCACGGCACTAACCTACTATTCTCTATATCTACGTCACAACACAGACGGCGTAACACGGTGAATATAGTGGGGTATTTACATAGCCGGGATTCTTCATGCATTGCATACTTATATTTATCCCGTCAACACAGTGCGTATGTGCCGTGAAACACGGTGCCGTGAAACATTTTTGATATCCCGTCAATACAATTTTTGCATTTTACAGCCATTTTTAGGTGTTGATGGGATAAATAGAATAGCAGGTTAGTGTCGTGAATGGAAAAAAATATCTGGCGCGGCACGGAAACGGGATGTGATCGGCAGAGCCTCGCCCATCCCGTTTCCTGAGCCTTGCCAGATATTTTTTCCCTTTCACGGCACTAACCAACTATTCTCTATCTATTTTCCTTATTTCTGAACCAAAGTATATGTTGTGACCACTCATTTGAACCGTCTCGGCGAGACGGTTCAAATGAATGGTCACAACATATACTTCTGACGAGAAATAAAGAAATTCTTGAGCCTTGCCGGATATTTTTTCCCATTCACGGCACTAACCTACTATTCTCTATTTATGAACCACCCTTTGCACTGTTTACGAGTATATTGTCCGTACATACATACATGTATAACGATATACAGTAAGTAAATTATAGCTGTGTGTTTCTGACGTACATTTGTCTATACGTCAAAACGCACACGGCGTTTTACGGGGAATATTTGTGTAATTGACAGGAATTAGATTATTCAAAGAGTGTGTGTTAACCCTTACTTTGCTGAATTAAATTGTGTCGTCTGCTGATTATTTTATATTTTGCATTTTTCTCATAAAAAAACATGTTTTGACAGCACTTTAGAATCATTTCCAATGGAAATGATTTTAAAGTGCTGTCAAACCATGTTTTTATTGAGAAGAAAGACAAAATATTAAGCAACAGCAGACGACACTTTTCGTTTTCAGCATTACAAGGGTTAATGAATCGCCAATTGCACTTACTAATATTTGAATTATTATGGAACATCTTGTCTCCCAGTCGGGTTGAAGAGGTTCCACTACACTGTACCTGCGTGCCACTGAACATACTAGCATATAATTCTATATGGATGATATTCCGTGAGATAACTCGTATTATCTGATCATAGTGATACGGAGAACTATTTTAGAAACGGCATAACATCCAACAGAACGCATAAACAGTGATGGAATATGGATAACAATCAAATTGAATTTAGCGCCTAAAACACCAATCATGTACGGAATTTTCAAGTTCTTATCTTGAATTTTCAAGATCTTTTCTTGAATTTAAGTGAAAGTTAAGTGGCCCTAATGGGCTTCCGTAATCATGCGCACCATGCATTAGAAACAAAATTGCTACCCGCTCCATACCTATCACGTAGATAACATTAAACATATCGGAGGCGAATTATTGCAGCTAACCACGCATGTACATGTGGTATATATGAAACACGCCATGTGACTTTGCACCTTGGGACATCTGCGTACTTTTATTAAATACGTTTACAAATTTTACAATATAGTAAATTTTGTAAACGTATTTAATGAAATTATAGGCAGATGATACAAAATCACATGGATTGCCTCATATGTAAATGTACGAAAATAAACAAACACTATGTATGAAAGAAATGTCCATACATCGCCTTAGTCAATGTGTATGATCACGTGGTACTAAAAACAACAACAAGTACCGATTCAAAGTACGTAATCTTTTATAGTGTCCTTATTACGTAACGGATTTTGATGTAATATGGCGCACCAAACGCGTATTGTTAAGCTGCATTTGGTGGTATTTTCGCCAAAACTTCTGTCGTTTTTGTGAAGAATCGATTTCCGTGTCCGACACGCTCGATTCTTCGCAAAAATGACAGAAGTTTGTGCCACACTCCATGGACCACCAAATGCATCTCATGAAGACGCGTTTGCTGCGCCATATTTCATCAAAATCCATTGCATATTAAGGAAAATATCAAATAGTACTTACTTTGGAGTGGGCGACATTGTTGTTGTTGTAACCACGTGATCATGCACCTTGTTAGTAATATAAAACAAACTCAAAATTTGCTATGAGAGAAAACACCGACTTTTGAACAAAATAAACGCGCAGAGAGGAAAGAAATACGTGTCGTATCCAATTTTGTAAACTAATTATTTATATAGATCATTTTTTGTTTGAGGTTAAAACTCCATAGCAAAGAGAGACAAAATAGCTTGTAGTATTCCGAGCCTGTGAATATCTCGTTTATATGAAAACATCTCCCGCTGTTGTCTTGCGAGAATATCTCATGTGTGCCGTGTGTCATTTGCCGGAAACTATTATTTATTTTGTGCTTTCTTCTCGTTTAAAGTTTCATTTAACCCTAAGCTACTTGCGTACATTTGGGTAGCTACGTATACATACTCTGTGTATTGTATGTAAACTATATCCATGTTTATTCTTCATCAAACACAAAAATGATTGCAGTTAGACAACTGTATATTTGTTTTGTAACCTATTGCCGTAAGATGTAAGTGTTTTGGCAGTTGGTTAGACATGGCGCAGGGTATTACAAATATAAGTTTTATGTGGCTCAGACTGGAGTTCTTTGGCGTATGGTGTGTTGTTCTGCGACCAGTGTAGCCCCATTATCAGCATGCGCATCCGCGCAGTCTGATCTGGGTATGCACAGGTCGAAAACAGAAGTTATACAGTCATTTAGTCAGACAAACATCTGTTATGCTTCTAACAAACAGTGCCTCATTTAAAAATTATGGAATTGCGCTAGCAGGCAAGGAAGAAAGATTGACTGGCCACAAAAGGCATACACCCAATTTCAAATTCAAAATCATTGGACACTGTTCTACATATGAAACTCATATGAAGGTTTTGCATACAGACTCACTTTATATCCTCTGCATATGAAATTCATATGCGGCCCATATGCGACTTTATATCGATTCTGCCAATTATTTTTTCCGTACTCAAAAGTATATATACCTTTTTTACCATGAGCTGTCAGTAATCTAGTTCGCTTCCTAAATGCATTCACCTTTATGCAGGTTTGGCGTAGTATAGGTTTCGAGATTACAGATGTTCATTTCAGCGCAGACTGTTTTTCTATTTGTGTCTGTGACTGGAGAAATAGGGCTTATGATATTTGTATCCAGTGTCGCTCCTGATCAAATAGCACTCCCATGTAGCCTGATAACGATCTATAGTGTTTACTAGAAGCATGACGGGTGTTTCATTGACGGAATGGTGACTAGTGCAGATCATGATCAGACTGTGCGGATGCACAGGCTGATCTGGATCTACATTGGTCTCAAAACTCATAAGTCCTATTTCTCCAGTCACAGGCACTTTTCCGTTTCTAACTACGTAATTGCATTGCGAGAGGTAGATTGCAAACTGGTGGTGTGCACGTGTACAATCTTACATAGATGTTCACAGGTTGGATGAATGTCTGATGAGGTACGAGTTCTACTGGTATATTTAATAGTTAAAGGTGCGTGCACACTCAGTAGGCACAACATGTTCTTTATATCAGAGACATCCGTTGATACATTTTCTGGCAAAATAAACATTCTGTCACCATTACCCCACGTATTGATTGCCATTATTATACATTTTATATCAGACGTATATTTCCACACTGATATCAGGGGCGATAACCGTGTTTCCTTAAAACCTTAAGGTAACGGATATTACTATGTATTCTCAGTATTAATGTTTGATGTGCAATGATCATACTTTATAATCTATCGACAATAATATTTTCTCAGATGATGCATTTAATTAGTATACATTATTAATAAATAGCATATCTCATTTGCATATGAAAATAACCTGATACCACCGCGCGTCACTATCAGTAAAATAAATATTACTAAATTAGTATATCTGTATAGCGGGCACTCGTAATTGTTAGAACTAGTGGAATAGTGACACTATTGTACACTTATTTAATTCCTATAATGAACAGTTTGTGCCTACTGAGAGGGTACATTGTATGTACTCGGATGCAATAACCATTATGGAATAAATATTATGCATGTGTCAACCACGGTAATAATATTGCAATGTTTTAACTACATGCAGTACCTCATAATTATTAAGTGTACTACTTTAAATTTGATTTTTAATTGAATTCAATCAGAAATTGTGGGATTGGGGCGGAGAAATAGGTTGGTGGGAGGGTGATGGCATGGGTTAAGACTGTTTGCCTGTTGTTCGCATTTTTTTCAACTGTTACATTTAGGAAATACTTAATTGTAACTGTTACTAGCCTATTGTGTTCACTTTTATTGCTATTTTAGTTTATATGAACTGTTATTGTCCTACTTGATTTTTGTTCTGTTAACATCTGCATTATCAGTAATATTTCAATGTATGATGCTCTGCTTATGAAAAAATATAATACAGCATTTGTGCTGATTTAATATATATATATACTAATATAAGACCTTCCATATATTAAACGAGTTAACTTGAGTTCATAAGAAACAAGGCTCTGCCTCGTTTCTTATGAAATCAGTAAACTCGTTTAACTAATATCATACTAAATCATCACTCTGGTAAGATCCGTTGAATATATGTATACACCTACGCAATGCCAAACCGGTATCATGATCTATTATGTATGTATTTGTACGTGTAAGTCACACATCGCTACTAGAAATAAATTTAGAGTAGATTCCATAGTTAAACACAATTGTGTGCTATTTACCAAGCGATTGTCCTATATCAATATAAGTTTTACACACTTTTAAGTACCCATTACCGATATGGCAAACAAGACACGCCCATTTATGACTTCGAAAATTCTAAGTGACAACGACTGTGTCAACACTATGAAAGACGAGGCTGTATTTGCATATGTACATTGTATACCCAGATGTGAGCCAATACATGTAAGTATATTGATCTATATCTAACAACACCGGCTTAGCCTTGTCTTAGTGCGTGCGGTACGTGTAAATAACGAATAGTTGTGTTGAGGGCAACCGTCAATAATATATTACAGTGAAACCTCTCAAAACCGGACACCCTGGGAGGTCCGGCTTAGTGGGGTTTCCCTGTAAATCAGGCGTTTGATCATTCTGAACCATAGTTGTGTGATATGAGATGACGAACAGACATTATCACCTGATATAAATGACCAAGAAACTCATCAAAAATAAGATCACAGGTGTTTACTTGGTGTCCGGTTTAGAGAGATCCACTGGACATGTAGGTATGGTCGGCTTTTCATTTCTATTTTTTTCTGGTACGATATTTGCAGTGTCAATATGACAAATGCTTGCTTGCCAACTTGATTTGAGGGATGTAACAAATAGTAAACCAGGTTCGATAATATATGATTCCATGCGACAGTGACCGAAATTTACTTTTTGTTTGTCTTTTTCTCCCAGAAGCGTCTAAAATATGTAAGGTTGGCGGCATAGGGTATGTTAGTGTTGCCGGCATCACAATACGTTGTATGCCTACATGTAAGTATACAGGTCTAGATCTGACAAAACCGGCTTATCAGATTCAATATATGATGTTCTGCTGCCAGCGAGGGGATTAGCTTAGTGATAGCGATGCCCTTGTTATTTTATAGTTTACCAGTTTGTATGATAGGCTGCCAGAGCATACATGGAATCAGTAAACTCGTGTAATAACGATATTTAATATAGGAATGACTGGCCTTTTTGTGGAATTTATCGGGTATAAACTTGGAAAAGTCGCGGGAATACTGGACGAAGGCCGGAAGGCCTCGTCCAGTATTCCCGCGACTTTTCCAAGTTTATATCCCCGATAAATTCCACAAAAAGGCCATTCATTCCTTATAATTCCAGTATTTGAAATAAATTCATCAAGAAAATGTGTTTATTTTCCGTTTTCTTAAGAATTATTTTAACTGCGCCTCACGGTTGCGGAAAGTAGTTCGGCGTGGGAGTTTAATGGGATATAAATTTTGGACAGAGACTTGCTACGGACCAATCAAATGTTAGGGAATTGTGTAAATATTTTTGTGCTGGAAATATAGTAAACCATCACTCATGTAATACTCTTTACAAATATAATCGGTTGCTACCTGGCAGATATTCAAAGCATACATTGTGTAAAGATACAAAATTTTTGAACAATCAGCTAATAATGATGGATGTATGCACTTTAATTGACTGGAAACCAAGTTTACGACATAATAACGGCAGTCGTTATACAATCGAGTGTAGCGTGGAATTTAGTTGATCAGTTTGTCCCTTTCACCCCTAAGTAACTGAAATGGAATTTGACATGTTAATTTTGCAACCAATCCAACCGTTACAAAATGATTTTCAAACTAGTCCATTTGTGAAAAGGTGGTATTTTTGTTCTCAAAAATGGGAAAAATACTTTCAAAGTGTTTGCATAAACCGCTATAGCGGGCTTTCGGGTTCAATGGGGCTTTGTTATATTTCGTCGTTGTCACTGTTTTGACGTCATTTTGTAACGCTGTGCATGCTAAACGTCAGCTAATGTTTTCATTCACAATGCTGTGCGTATCCTACTCCCTACGCATACTATTTATACGTTATTTGATTTATATGTGAATATATGCACGAGTTCCACAGTGCAATATCGTTGCGCGGCGGAACGAGTGGCATATATCCACATATAAATCAAATAACCTTTTTATTATATACGTACATCACTCGCAATGTATATGCGCCTCAAAAAAATTATACAAAATGTAAATAAAATAAACAAATCATTTATAATTTAGAAGGAACTATTTTACGCGGTGAAACGTAGTTCCGGCACTGACCAATATAAACTCACGAGATGTCAATATGGAAACATATTGACGTCTTGCGTTCCCATGGGAAACGAAAGTACGTACATGTATATAATTATATGCCATATTTTTCAGTGTATTTGGTCAATAACCAACTAGTTAATAGACAAAATAATAAATTACTGAGGTACATTTCCAAGCCTGAAAGCCCTATGATATCCACAGGGTGCCTGGTATAGTGAGGTTCCACTGTAGGTCAGATAGTTGCGCAAGCACTGATTGTTTTGCGTGCTTTGCAATCTTGAACCAACGCTATATTTACATGTGATACATTTGTGTTTTCTGGGTGTTCAGATAACATAGGTTACACTATAATAATCACATTTTCAACTTCACAACTGTCATGTGTTTGTTTGTATACACAGTGGGGTCAGCGTGTAAGTGCACACACGAACGAACACGACAGGTTGGAACCAACCTGTCGTGTTCGTTCGTGTGTGCACTTACACGCTGACCCCACTGTATGTGGCTGTGACTGACGAAATGGGGCTTATGGGATCTGTGACTAGTGTACCTCCTGATCAAATACCACACTCCTGTAACCTGATAACGATTTATATCGCTTGTTAGAAGAGCGACGGGTGTTTCATTGAAGTAATGGCGAGCAGTGCAGATCCCGATCAGGCTGTGTGGATGCACAGTCTGATCTGGATCTACACTGGTCGCAAAACCCATAAGCCACATTTCTTCAGTAACAACCACATATAAGATTAAGAGGTCATATTAGTATTAATCTAATTAATTTCAAGTTAATCCTATTAATTGTTATGAGACTCATGACTACTTGATTAATGCTTATGAATCATTGATACTGGAGTTCAAACAACGAATATTTTCCGAACTTAAATTACAATTACAGTGACACTTCTCCAAACCGGACATCCTGGAAGGTCCCCAGTGGAACCTCTCCAAACCGGACACCCTGGGAGGTCCCCAGTGGAAACTCTCCAAACCGGATACCCTGGGAGGTCCCCAGTGGAACCTCTCAAACCTGATACGCAGGGAGGTCCCCAGTGGAACCTCTCCAAACCGGACACCCTGGGAGGTCCCCAGTGGAACCTCTCAAACCGGACACCCTGGGAGGTCCCCAGTGGAACCTCTCCAAACCGGACACAGTGGGAGGGCCCCAGTGGAAACTCTCCAAACCGGACACCGTGGGAGGTCCCCAGTGGAACATCTCCAAGCCGAACACCCTGGGAGGTCCCCAGTGGAACCTTTCTAAACCGGACACCATGGGAGGTCCCCATTGGAACCTCTCCAAACCGGACACCCTGGGAGGTCCCCAGTGGAACCTCTCCAAACTGGACACCCTGGGAAGTCTCCAGTGGAACCTCTCCAAACCGGACACCCTGGGAGGTCCCCATTGGAACCTCTCCAAACCGGACACCCTGGGAGGTCCCCAGTGGAACCTCTCCAAACCGGACATCCTGGGAAGTCCCCAGTGGAACCTCTCCAAACCGGACACCCTGGGAGGTCTCCAGTGGAACCTCTCCAAACCGGACACCCTGGGAAGTCCCCAGGGTGTCCAGTTTGGAGAGGTTCCACTATACTGCTTTGTCGGACAACCAGCAAGCCCCTTTGTAGTAATTGTGCAGTGATATGTGAACCTGTGACAGATGTTATGAACATCAATAAAATTTGACGAGCTTCGAAGTTTTCCACTCAAAAATACTGTATTGGTTACATAAATACAGGTAACTTTTCTTGGCCTGTGTTTAGCTTTGCATGTATGTTGCGTACTAACTGTAACAATTTGAATAAGAAGTTTGAATATTTCGTATATACAAGTAAAAACCCATAAGCCCCGTTTTCTCCAGTCACAGCCACGTATCGTCAACACAAAGGTTCAATATTACAACATCATCAAAGAGACAAAACACATTTGTACGGAAGCCCATTAGGGCCACTTCACTTTTTTTTAATTTCCATTTATTCAAAATGTTTTCTTGAATTTTCAAGTTCTTTTCTTGAATTTTCAATATCTTTTCTTGAATTTTCAAGATCTTTTCTTGAATTTTCAAAAGATCTTTTCTTGAATTTTCAAGATCTTTTCTTGAATTTTCAAGAAAATATCTTGAAAATTCAAGAAAAGAACTTTAAAATTCATGAAAACATCTCGAAATTCAAGAAAAGATAAAAAATAGTGAAGTGGCCCTAATGGGCTTCCGTACAATTGAGACAAACCGTGTGATTTTTTACCTCAGAAGATGCTACATGTACGTATTAACTTTGAAGCCGGAAATATTTGAATGAGTTTCGTATATACGTATATCATATTCTGTGTATGAACAGTTAGTTTCTCGTGCGTGTAACTATATATAGAACACATATTCCCAGGAAAGCTAGTTCAATTACTAACGTAACACCATTAATAATTAAAACACAATACAGAATGAGTAGCAGTCTCATAAATTATGGATTCGTTTATTGCTATAGATAATTTATTATTGTTATTTGTCCCGAAACGATAAAAAGATACAATTTACGGCAGATGTAGCTTAATTTACACGGCGTAGACACGAAGGTACGAAAGGCCCGTTTTACTAAACTTCGTACGATTAAGAAGTTCGTAAATGCAAAATGGGAATTTTGAATAACAATTGCACTGATAGCAGATGTTGATAAGATTTTAGAGGATGTGTTCACATGTAATAGTGTGTACACGTGCGTAGGGGTCAGCGTGTAAGTGCACACACGAACGAACACGACAGGTTGGTTCCAACCTGTCGTGTTCGTTCGTGTGTGCACTTACACGCTGACTCCACTGTATTTCATGTATACAAAAATGTAAATATTTTTCTGCATTTTTTCTTATTTCGCATCAAAAGTGTATGTTGTTACCACTCAGTTGAACCGTCTCGGCGAGACGGTTCAACTGAGTGGTAACAACATACACTTTGTGTGGGTAGCGAACCAACCTGTTGTGTTCGTTCGTGTGTGCACTTACACGCTGACCCCACTGTAGGCGGAAAATGGTAGCATTAGTTAGCCACGCCAATGTAAGAAGCAAATTAATAATAAAAATCGTACGAACATTTTTATCAGTATATGTCAATGTTTGTGACCATCTCTTGGAAGTCTCAACTCGCAATCAAGTAGTTTGATTGACTGAGCCTGAGCATAGCTCAGATAATACAACTGCTTGATTGTAAGCACAATGTTCAAGCGTTTTGAAAGGAAATAATTGGCAAATAGTGGCAAGATTAGCGCAGACCGTAGTGTAGTGATCATAATAAACCCCAATCCCTCCGGATTCATCAAATATATCCAGAATATTGAATAACCAGCTCTCGTGCCTTAATAACGTATCGTCCAATCGCGTGTATGTGTGTCCCACGTGGTATTGTTATGACATGATGGACGATGGTAGGAGCATGTTAACTTGACGGAACATTGACAGTACCAGTATGGTATGGTCATAAAATATTTACAGATGTACCGTAGAACGCGTGTCTGTGTAGAAGTAATGCACGTGCACCGATACTTGTACAATGTACATGTATATGGCTAATTAGTTGATGTAGTAAATTAAAGGGACCAAAGTTACGGAATGGATAATTATATGATTCATGCATATTCGTTAATTTATATGCATACTCCATACACAATTGTATTATATGGTATACTATTTTTGCTCAAATCATGATTTGTGGCGTTATTGGGTTTATGGGAGTTGTTACCAGTGTAGCACCTGATCAAATAAATAAGTGTATCATACCCCTGTAGCCCTGTAGCCTATTTCACCAAAATTGCTAAGCATACTTATCTTGCTAAGTACACTTTGAGGGAGAAATTTGCAATATATAGATGAATTTAATATTTGTTATTATGATGAATTTATTACATTATCACAGCCAATAATATAATAAATTTAGTATAATAATTCTGCATAATTGTAATCATCAAATGTATGCAGTCGTTAGTTTTATATGAAATGATACATTTCGGAAAAAATAAATGATTACTCCCTAAAAGTATACTTTGCTAGATAAGTATACTTAGCAATGTTTATGAAATCGGCTACTGGTCGATAAGAGAGATCATCAGCCCAATTTCTCCAGCGACAAATCAGCGAATTATTTACGAATAGCACCGGTGTTGGTAACCCGAATTATCTGGCTGTGGCGCAGCCAGGAAATTCGGGTTATGGCGTTGGGTGCAAAGCAAATACTAGATAGCCGCGGCCCTCATGTCGCGCCCGCCGAGGCTTTGATAGTATACCGAAATACTTTAACCAAAAACCTCGGACGCACGTACGTACGTATGCCAATGTGACGACTATATGGCGCTGTCCGCAAGCGGGCCCCACACAAATTGCATCAACTTCCTGTGACCTGGATTACAATAGATCAGGTTGGAAAACACTAAATAATTTTACTAAATATATAACTTAACCGAAAACCCGGTACATGCGTCATTCTCCGTTACTGTGATGTTGATATGAATGCTGTATAGAACCCACTTTTGCCACATGTGTGTGCACTGTATTCTAGGCTACATAAAACGAACATGCAGGTTCACTTACTCCTAAGATAAAGAACTTCAATCATCTCCGACCGCTTATCTGTTTAAATTGTCACCGGTTATAAGCAAACTGTGTGTGTAGCATGAAGTCATCATTTCATTAAACTTCGTACGACTAAAATGCTCGTAAGTGCAAAATTAGAATCCTCTGGAAATGTTAATTGATGGATTTACATTTATTGAGCATAGGCTGCATATGCAGCCTATGCTCAATAAATATAAATCCAGTAACTGTTTACAAGAAAACATTGTTAATGTGAAATTTACAGCCTATCATAATTTTGAACTTGCGAACATTTTAGTCGTACGAAGTTTAGTGGACTACTTTTGCGCACACCCTAGGCACTTTACAACCTGTATTGGTATACTCATACATTGCACATTTACTGCATAATTATGTAATTTAACATCGGTTAACATATTGATAAAGTCAAATCATAACACCCTTGCATAACTATGTCAACACTGTCAATTTGAAAATTGGTGTTGTGTTGTATACATTTGTCTGGTTTTGAGTTATCAAGTTTGTATTAAGGACATAAAAACACCCATACCGAAAAAGAGACACTAACGCAGTGTTTATCTTGGGTAAACACCGCTATACGAAGCTGTGACTCGAGAAATGGGGGATTATGGATTTGTGACCAGCTCAAATAACACTCCCCTTTAGCGAATTAACGATCTTCATTGCTTGTTCGAAGTTGTTTCATTGATGGAATGGTGGACAGTGCAGATCCTGATCAGACTGTGCGGATGCACAGGCTGATCTGGATCTACATTGGTCACAAAACTCATACTGCGTGTTTCATTGATGGAATAATGGACAGTGTATATCCTGATCAGCCTGTACGGATTCACAGGCTGATCTGGATCTACATTGATCGCAAAACCCATACTGCGTGTTTCATTGATGGAATGGTGGACAGTGCAGATCCTGATCAGACTGTGCGGAGGCACAGGCTGATCTGGATCTACACTGATCGCAAAAACCCATAAGCCCCATTTCTGCAATGAAAGCCACTATATAATCAGCACACAGGTGCAATATTACAACATCGTCTGATAATAGCTATACGCAAACAGACAAAACACATTTAAGACGAGCCATGTTCGTTCCTAAGAAGATGTGAGTGCGAGACTTTCCATGAAATATATTTACAACAAACTGCGATATTTTTCGTAAACGACATCAGAAGTTGGTGATTTTTTAGAGTAAAATGCAGAATGTAATTTCGTCAAATAATTTTTATGAAAAATAGAAAACCTCCTTAGGTAAATCACATGGCTTGTCTCATTTGCGAATTTGACATGATGATAAATAATAGCGCTTATGGTATTTGTGGCCAGTCTAGTTCCTGATCTGTTAACACTCTATTGAGACACCACAGTCAACGCTAAAACAATGCGGAATAGCGTTTATATTTCGCGCACTTAAATATAGAAACAAACGTGTAGGGCGTTGACGTTCATACTTCGCTATATTGTTATTGAGAGAACATTATAGACTATGAGAAAAGAAATTATGTGTATTAGCACTATTCTTAGGTCACTCTCCACGAAGAAGGAAGTAAACATAGAACGCTTAAAACGCAAATTTGTAAATTCTGCTCAGTCATAACTCTTAATTAATACAATGTAATGTAATTACAGTTAGGTACTCAAAACTATATTGAGACTTGATACTGTGTGCTAGAAGCAGCGCAGGTGTTTATCATACTTAATGGCAATCAGTGCAGATTTTGATCAGACTGCGCGATAGAGCGCAGTCTGGATCAAACTTCAGTGTTTACGCCTACTTCAGGGGCCCGTTTCACTAAACTTCGTACCACTAAATTGTTCGTAAGTGCAAATTTAGGAACGTCTGTAAACTTAAATTGATGGTTTTACATTTATTGAGTACAGGCTGCATATGCAGCCTATGCTCAATAAATGTAAATCCAATAATTGTTTACAAGAAAACTTGTTAATGTAAAATTTACAGACTATCATAAATGTGTACTTACGAACATTTTAGTCGTAAGAAGTTTAGTGAAACGGGACCCAGGATCACCGTTATTCTTCGCGTAATTGAGACAAGCCATGTGATTTTGTATCTAAGAAAATGTGCGATTTTACATGAAAATGTTTGCAGAAACTGATATTTTCTGGAAATTACGTCGAAAGTTGACGTAATTGTCATGGCAAATGCTAGTTGCGAATAGTAACTCTTGCAATCTACTCCCGTACCGTCCGTAGCTACGGACGAATGATAGTTTCGAACGGTAACTCCAGCAATCTACTCCCATACCGTCTGTAGCTACGGACGAATGCTAGTTGCGAACAGTAACCATTGCAATCTACTCCCGTACCGTCCGTAGCTACGAACTAATTATAGTTGCGAACAGTAACTCTTGCAATCTACTCCAGTACCGTCCGTAGCTACGGACTAATTATAGCTGCGAACAGTAACTTTTGCAATATAAACCCGTCCGATACGGGAGTAGATTGAAGGAGTTACTGTTCGCAACTAAACAAATGCGGAAGTGTATCTATTCCGCATTTGCTGTGAACATTTCATCAACTTCCGACGTCATTTACGGAAAATATCGTTGTATATTTTGTAAATAGTTTTCTAGTTGCGAACGGTAACTTGCAATTTACTCCCGTACCGTCCGTAGCTAGGCTACGGACGGTACGGGAGTAGATTGCAAGAGTTACCGTTCGCAACTAATAGTTGTTTCATGAGATATTGCACCTCTTATTACATGTACGTACAAAATCACATGGCTTGTCTCATAGTTGAGACACGCCATGTGATTTTCTACCTTCGGACATCTGCGTAATTTCATTACATACGTTTACAAAATATACAGTATTTTCCGTAAATCAAGTCGACGTTATTTACGGAAATTATTGTAAATTTTGTAAACGCATTTCATGGAATTAAGCAGATGTCCGAAGGTACAAAATCACCTGGCTTGTCTCATATATGGCACAACTACCGGTTTTCATGTGAGCTTAATTCTGATTAAATTAAACTCAACTAGGAAGATTACTTTAAGAAAGATGATATAAGTGACATACGATATGCAATAGTGCTTCTCTAAAGGATACTCCGGTAGCGGCATTAATTTTAGATAACATCGGTAAAAAAACGGATTTTGCATTTTGTTTACAAAATTACATAACCATTGAATTTCCCAAAGACCCGTATTTTTTTGTTATAATGAGTCTGTATTATTAATGTTAATAGGAGATGTTGTACAATTCCTTGACTACATAACTGAATTAATTAATAAAACGTCCACTTTATATTTGAATAAAAACACATAATGGATATTTATAAACACATAATGGATATTTATAAATAATGTAATGCATGCAAATATATGTATGTACAACTGTACATGTACCATATGCATGGCTTGTCGGCTAGAATCGTTGTGTGATTACAGTAGAATCGTCTCCAATTTACATGTAATATACATGTGTTTTTGTTGTACTCTATTAACTGCAAATGACATATATCAATGTTTTTATTTGATCAAATTACCAAGAAATATGTTTTTATTTACTGACACACTGTGATAAGCATTGGAGGTTATTTGGTAATGCATTTAAACTATGTTTAGAGGTATTCCAATGTGCATTGCAAATGTTAAATTGCATGCTATGATGCAGATCGTTCACATCTTTATAGAACTACTTTATAATTAATAGTGCATTATGATAGGATAAGATTGATAAGATAATATAATTATGTGCATCTAAGATGTAGACTATTGATAACGTCAATGGTATAATATGTCCCGCTATGACAAAATATGGCTTATTGCTTTTGCGACCACTTTGTCTCTAACCCGAATTTTCTGTCTGTAACAGGCTGAACATTCGGGTTAGTTCGTCTCTAGATCAACCCTGGGAACTTGATCAAGATATACATGAAACTTTCTGAACATGTACTCCGTTTTCACGATCGAAATAAAGCAGTTTGATTGGTCGAGGCTGCTATTGCACAAACACAGCATTATGCATTGAAACTGTACTGATCACATACACTGTTCCCTGTAACGGTCACATTTACATATTTACTACACTCGTGTATTATGAGTTTAATTTATTGCACCGGGTTATTACTCTGCGAAAGCTAATATAGGAATGAATGGCCTTTTTTGTGGAATTTATCGGGGTATAAACTTGGAAAAGTCGCGGGAATACTGGACGAAGGCCGGACGGCCTCGTCCAGTATTCCCGCGACTTTTCCAAGTTTATATCCCCGATAAATTCCACAAAAAGGCCATTCATTCCTTATAATTCCAGCATTTGAAATAAATTCATCAAGAAAATGTGTTTATTTTCCGTTTTCTTAAGAATTATTTTAACTCCGCCTCACGGTTACGGAAAGTAGTTCGGCGTGGGAGTTTATTGGGATATACATTTTGGACAGAGACTTGATACGGGCCAATGAAATGTTAGGGAATTGTGTAAATATGTTTGTGCTGGAATTATTGCCATGTAATAAATATATTTCACATAAGTTCTGAGTACAGTACATAACTCTAATTACATTTCATTACATTGCATTACATTGAATTACATAAGCATGTTGACTTTAAAGCGGAAAACGTGCAGCTACCATTATACATAATATATTATTAATGCAATTTTAAAACAAACCTTGTTTTATTTAGTCCGTGTATTTTCCTATATGTTGCCATACGTTAGTCACCGGTAAATCTGTGCCAATGTCCTGAAGGCCCTATCGAACACCCATCGTCGTTGAGACACAAACGTTGCAAGTTCATAATGGTAATTAGAAGGTATCGTCAATACACATCGATACGTGCAAAATGCGAGCCATGCCAAGCGTGCTTTCCCCAAGTCATAACAAAATCGATCCATACAACACGAGTGCACGAGAAAAACTACACATTGCGTTAAATATATAGATGATCTTAAATGAGTGATTTAATATGATATTTAGTAAACGAGTTTACTGATTTCATAAGAAACGAGGCTATGCCACAGCCACAAATGAGAGTGAGTTTAATTTTCACGGGTTTTACCGTAATTATCTCTACTACATGTAATACTGTATGTTCATGATTACAAAACATGCATACGTATCTTGAAATAATCATGTGTTTGACTTACAGTGGAATCTCTCTAAACTGGACACACTGGGTGGTCCCCAGGGTGTCCGGTTTAGAGAGGTTACACTGTGAAGACGCGATGACTCTGCAAATGACTTTCAGTACGATGCGTAATTAATAATTCATACGGAAATATCAACAAATAAAGCCACATACTTGGCAACTGAACCCAGCGTAGAATATACACAACCGCTTGCGTTAATCGTGCCCATACATCAAAATTTCTGAACATATATTGGCAATCTAAACTCTTAATCGAGCTGTTTGATCGGCTGAGCATGAGCTCTACCACAGCTCAGGCTCAACCTATCAATATGCTTGATTTCAAGCACATTGTTCAAGAATTTTGATTAAATAAAAAAATCTTGACAAATATTGGCACAATTAGCGTCATATGGATTATTTTGTCATTCCTATCATACCAGTTCAAATGTTTTTACATTTTTATAAATATCTGCCAGGCGCGGATCCAGGATTTCGGGTTAGGGGGGGCGTAACTATTTTGCAATACTTGACTATATTATCGAACGACCTAAGCTCGTTCGATAATATAGTAAAGTATTGCAAAATAGTCGAGATAGCGCTAGGGGGGGTCCGGGGGCATTCCCACCCGGAACATGTTGCAAATCTACATCGCATTTCCTGCGTTCTGGCGCATTTTTGAGCCAAAATATTGACACTGTCACAGTATGTTTAGACATGATTTTTGATTGAAAACGTTTAAATTTTGAAACAATAAGAAAACGACCGAAAAATTCATGGAAAACATGGCACTTGGCATGAAACTTGCCTTGTAACTTGTAAAAAATCTTCACTCGGCGAATGTTGGGGGGGGGGGGGGGGGTGGGGGGGGAGGGGGGGGGGGGCGTGCGCCGGGTCCGCCGCCCCCCCCCCTCCTGAATCCGCCCATGTCTGCAGTATATTTTTGCGATCAACGTAGTCCCAGATCAGCCTAGATCATTCCGCGAAACAACCTTCTTAATGGTAAAACGCATAATCCTACAATGGGGATACACACGCGTGGACCATGAGCTTAATTGGTCACGAGCGCTATAAGGTCCCTTCGCTTTAGCCTTATCCCCAGCACGTTATTCAAATTGTATATGAACGCTATGTGAAACATCCCTTTTATTTGACCGATGTAGCAATAATAGTCGAGCAATGTAAATACATAACAACAATACAGTGAAACCTGTGAATAACGGCCGGCCATGGGAAGAGAATAATATCGCCTTTGTGCACAGGTGGTATTTGTTCACAGGTGGTCTTTATAATCCTTTATTTTCACTCATGTCATAACATGTTATGTTCGTTTGTTTATTTATGCAGTAATTGAATAATTGGGAAAACAAAAGCGTGGCTGCTATAAACAGATAATTGATATGCGGAGATGGACTTAAGCACAGGTTCGACTGTACATGGTTGGATTTTGTTTTTCGCTTTGCTAAATTCAGAATTTAAATTTGTCCAATTCGACTCAGTCCATTCTAACGGGTTGAGTAATATTTGTGTGCATCTCTTTCTGGCAGATATGGTGTCAAATAAATGTAACGGTGACTGATCATACATTGCGTGCACGCTTTCATGTTTTACACGATATAGAAACCTTATTTGAGACACGCCATGTGATTTTGCACCTTCGAACATCTGCGTAATTTCATGAAATACGATTACAAAATTTACAATATTTTCCGTAAATGGCCTCAAAAGTTGACAAAATCTTCAGAGTACATGCGGAATTATGTACTCATAATTTTGCCAACTTTTGACGCCATTTACGGAAAATATTGTAAACGTATTTGTAAACGTATTTCACTGATGAAATTACGCAGATGTCCAAAGGTACACAATCACTTGGTGTGTCTCATTTGCAGCTGTCGACCTAACCAATATGTTCCTTCGTAGAGCATCCTATGTCGCGCGTCATTTACTTTCCCTATTATCTCAAGATCTAGCGTCATATGCAACGATTTTAGTAATAATTTGGAAAATGATCGGCATATTACGTTTTGGACCAGTGTAGACTTGGTGTTGTTTCTGTATTAACGCAGCTCGTGTGCAAGGTATGTACACGAGGATGTGATAAATAAGTTAGATCACGTTTGTCCGCATGTACGAGCGATAATCCTCTCGCTAAAGCTCGCGGATTATCTCCTCGTACATGCGGACGAAACGTGATCTAACTTATACTTGTGCACACATGCATTGCTTGGTATGACCTGTGAATAAGCCCGCCTGTAACAGATCGTGATCCAGTCGCTCGCGCCATCTGTGACAATATTACCAGTATCATGTCGCTTGCATCAACAACAAGTTAATAGTGAACTTTGCAACCGCTTGCATCATTTATCACCTGTATTTATGTTTCATGTCTAGAGGGTTTAAGTTGCATTCATACTCGTGCAAATGTCAACCACCTCATTCACACTATACATCCGGATACTAGACACACGAATATTCACGTGTCTAATACCGCACTGCATATGGTGGCATATCCAGAACAGAAAGAGGTTGTGGGGTCAGATTAAATCAAGCGGATGTCTGCTCATATCACTAGCCTTTTCTAATCGTCGTATTGCATGTCGGGACAATGATAGCCATCAACTGGTAATTCGATAATACCAGTACCCGATCACGAGCCTGTGCCAACGGGCATATATGTGGCTGTGACTGGATAAATGGGGTGACCAGTGTAGATCTGATCCAAATAGCACACTCCTGTAGCATGATAGCAATCTATATTGATTGTTAGAAACATGACGGGTTTTTCACTGATGGATTAGCGAACAGTGCAAATCCTGATCGGACTGTGCGTATGCACAGGCTGATCTTGATCGACACTGGTCGCACAGCCCATAAGCCCCATTTCTCCCGCACAGACACATATCTATGTATGTCCCGTCATGATAAAGTGGGGCTTAGTGCATGGATAAATTGTACCAGTGTAGCTCATTATAACAACATACATGTACTTAGCATACACCACCGCCTGCGCTAATCTTGCCAATAATTGAATTCAATTCTACTTCAAAGTACTTGAATATTGTGCTTGAAATCAAGCAGTTTGATTGGTTGAGCCTGAGCTCATTCAATCAAACTGCTTAAATGCGTGTTGAAACTGACAATATATTTTCAGTAAGAAACGTTGCCTTCTTGGTAAATTTAACAGAAGCGGTTCTGTACTTAAGCATAACATACATATACATTCGTAAACGGATCTAACAACATCTTTTCATGACAGCGAAGTCCCAGGTTAGACTGCGCGGACGCGCAGGCTGATCTGGGACTATACTGGTCGCAAATGCCGTAAGTCACCCTTGGTTATGTCTACCATATATACCTGAGGTACTTCCGTTATCGTGTTCACTAATTACCTTTTAAAAGTTCAAACGTCCACTATCATGTTAATGTCATGCACTAGCGCTATTCTAGTTTGCATATATCTTATTTTGCACATTTACAGATTTTATTTCGAAAGTTAAGTACAGCATTCCGTTACCCGTTCACCGTAGCTGCATGTACATACAGTGCAACCTCTCTAAACGGGACACCCTGGGATGTCCCCAGGGTGTCCGGTTTAGAGAGGATCCACTGTAATTAAGCACGAAGCATGAACAGTTTTTGTCATTTTCAATCATGAACAGACACGACAATTACAGAAATAACAGTGAAATCTAAGTTAATGACAATGGGGTCACCAGGGTGGCCGGTTCAGAGAGGTTCTACTGTATAACGTATATGTTGTCAATGTATACATTGTTCTGAGTCTATAGCAAGGTGCATGATCACGTGGTTATAACAACAACAACAGTGGCTGAAAGTGTTGAAATCTTGAAAGTATTATTTGATATTTTCCTTAATATGAAACGGATTTTGATTAAATATGGCGCAACAAATGCGTCTTCATGAGCTGCATTTGGTGGTCCATGGAGTTCGGCACAGACTTATGTCATTTTCGCGAAGAATCGATTTCCGTGTCGGAGACACGGAAATCGATTCTTCGCAAAAACGACAGAAGTTTGGGCGGAAATACAGAGACCACCAAATGCAGCTTAACAAGACGCGTTTGATGCGCCATATTTCATCAAAATACGTTACGGAATAAGGACAATATAAAATAATAGGTACTTTGGATCGGATGGATTCTGTAAGTTTCAGTACTTGTTGTTGTTGTTGTTAGTACCATATATGCATATATGTGTATTTATTCAAATCTCATCAGTGTACATAATCTACATATCACAAAATATTACTAACATAAAACAGTAACACAGTACACTGTCCTTGCTCAGTCAATATGTGAACAATAACACACTTATACTTAGCCAGGCTTATACTGCAGTCTTTATTTTCCATTTCAGCTCGAACAGTTAGTTATTACATATGGTATTATGTAACTCAATGGAGTGAAATCGTGCAATGTGGGAAATAAGTGCAGCGCGATACCGGCCAGCGATTGGCTTAGAAAGTAGGCGAATTGTTAATATAGGAATGAATGGCATTTTTGTGGAATTTATCTGATAAATTCCACAAAAAGGCCATTCATTCCTTATAATTCCATCAAGAAAATGTGTTTATTTTCCGTTTTCTTAAGAATTATTTTAACTGCGCCTCACAGTTACGGAAAGTACTGAGTTCGGCGTGGGAGTTTACTGGGATATAAATTTTGGACAGAGACTTGTTATGGGCCAAAAAAATGTTAGAGAATTGTGTAAATATTTTGTGCTGGAATTATTAAAAGTATAATGCTTACCGTGATGATCTACTGGGGCCGTTTCACTAAACTTCGTATGACTAAAATGTTCGTACATTGTAAGTGCAAAGTTATGATAGTCTGTAAATTCCACATTAATAATATTTTCTTGCAAACAAATATTGGATTTCCATTTATTCAGCATGGGCTGCAATTTAAAATTTCCAGACGATCCTAAATTTGCACTTACGAACATTTTAGTCGTACATATTTAGTGAAACGGGCCGCTGCTGTATAATAGCGCAATGATCATATTTTCACATCAGACACATTGAAATGAAATTAAACAAAGCAAATTTCAAAACAATTATTCATTTCTTTATTTAAATCGTGTCGACGCATACTTTATAAATTTGCGAAACAAATAAATACTAACACAATGAAATATTACAGTATTTAAAATACGTGTCTGAATTTCAGATTATTTTATCAGATGTTGGCATTGCTCTGCCAATATGTATCCCTGTAGTAATTTGTGCGAACATATGTAAAACTGTATGTGAAACTTTATTATACTACATGTATAATTCCAGCACAAAAATATTTACACAATTCCCTAACATTTGATTGGCCCGTAGCAAGTCTCTGTCAAAAATTTATATCCCATTAAACTCCTACGCCGAACTACTTTCCGTAACCGTGAGGCGCAGTTAAAATAATTCTTAAGAAAACGGAAAATAAACACATTTTCTTGATGACTTTATTTCAAATGCTGGAATTATAAGGAATGAATGGCCTTTTTGTTGAATTTATCGGGGATAAAAACTTGGAAAAGTCTATTTCCAAGTTTATAACCCGATAAATTCCACAAAAAGGCCATTCATTCCTATATTGTAAAACATTGTAACAACATTTGTCGATGCTTTGCCAATATGTGTCAGTTATCATGCACGAAGACATGTACATGTAAACTGCATGTATATTAGTTCGTTTTCATATACATGTGTACATGTTTTATGCATTCTAAGTTATCTTAGAGTAAAGGCGTCGCTGACTGCATACCATGCTACATGACAATACTACATATCAACTGTCTTACCTTTGTAAATACATTTAAAATCAGCAATAATCCTCTTTAAATACAAACAGTGAGTAATACTAATCCAATCACAATAAATATTCCAAAATCAAGCAAAAACTATAGTTCTGTACCAGACCTGACAGAACGGCACACACCTATCTAGACAACTTGTAAATATCGACTCTCGACATTGCGTTATACAGGTAGACAAGTCGGCGTAAACAAGTCTGTGAAATCTGAATCTCGAACAGTGTGTTTGCTACCTACGGAAGCCCATTAGGGCCACTCCACATTTTTTTTATCTTTTCTTGAATTTTCGAGATCTTTTCTTGAATTTTCAAGATACTTTCTTGAATTTTCGAGATATTTTCGTAGCTACCAGCCTAGTATACCCGTGTATCAGTACAGTGGGACCTCTCTAAACCGGACACCCTGTGGGATCCACAGAGAGGTTCCACTGCTGTGTGTACGGAATGCAAAGTCTACATAAACTCAAATAATTAACCCTTTCAACTCTAAGGAACTGGAATGGACTGTCATATGCTAATGTTCCAACCAATCCAATGGTCACAAAATGATTTTCAGATTCGTCTATTTATGAAAAGTGGGTGTTTTTGTTCTAAGAAATATGAAAATTACTTGCAAAAAGTGCAAAGAAGAGACGCAAAGAATATTACCGCAAACACACGCGATCACTTCGTGTCACACCGCCAAGCACATGCTATTACAGTGAAACCTCGCTAAACCGGACGCCCTGGGAGGTCCCCAGGGTGTTCTTTTTAACGAGGATTCACTGTAAATCAGACTGTTGATCATTCCGAGCGTTAAGCGTTATTCGACCACGAACAAGGCGTTATCACATGAGATAAATGACCAAGAAACCATCAAAAGTATAATCACATATGTTTCTAGTTGTCCGGTTTAGAGGGGTTCCACTGTATAGCGATTGAATTCATTGTTAGGGGCGGAGCTTCGCCACTGAGCTGGTAAACAATAAGTACGTATTAGTTCACATATTGAATTTTTAATAAATTAATTTCGTAGTGGCGCTCGCTACGAAATTAATTTATTAAAAATTCAGTATGTGAACTATAACATATATGTATATTCTATCTGGCAGTGTAACATGTAGTATTCGTAGTGAATTTCTTAAAGGTCAGACTAACGGTTCAACATTTATTAAACATTTAGATAATAAACAATGCAATACACAATATAATTGGTAAACAATTAGTCTACAAAGGCGGCGGTATTCTTCACAAGGGTAGAGGTAATTAATGCATGTAATTAACTCTTACAACCCTAAACAACATAAAGCCAATATTTGCAAACACTATATCCAAATGAGCCGGCATTTTCGATTAGGCCTAAAACCATTTTGTGGTGCGGGCAACCCGATTCTACCAATACACGTGATATGGTGTAGATCGGCACTACATATGTTCGTCGTTGCTGAAAAAAAAGACTAAACGTCTCAATTTCGGTTACCTTCGCCAGTACTCACAATGTATACTTTCCTTCAGAAATAACAAAACAATAAAATCGAAACTCGATGTTAATAGGACCAATAAAAAAGGGGATAAATATATTAAAACATCTGCCGACAGTATGGCAAATTTGGCGTAATATTTCACTGTCATTCAGGTACACGTACATGTATATATCTCACCGAAAGACATATCTAAGATATTTGCAATCATGAACATACTTTATCATACAGATGCACGATAGTGAGACAAATGTAACACACTCTGGTCCTTTGGATATACAATGTACTAGTAATTGGCGTCTATTAGGAAAGATGAACTTATAGAGAATAGTAAGTTAGTGCCGTGAATGGGAAAACATATCTGGCTAGGCTTAGGAAACGGGATGGGTGAGGCTCTGCCGAGCACATACCGTTTCCGTGCCGCGCCAGATATTTTTCCCATTCACGGCACTAACTATCCCATCAACACCTACAAATGGCTTTAAAATGCAAAAATAAAATAACCCCAGCCACCGCACATATTCAGACGCAGTGATTAGGTCGTATTGACAGGATATCAAACCTGTTTCACGGCACCGTGTTTCACGGCACATACGCACTGTGTTGACGGGATAAATAGTACTATTCCTCTTTTTTCGGGGGCTGATGTGCTTTGTTCGATGCTCTATCTGTTACATTTCCGAACCCAGGGGTGAAACATTCAACCCATATGTAGTTATGAAATCAACACATGTACCCCACCGCCTGCCAATATTTGAACACATTTTTATTTCAAAATACCACTGTGCTTGAAAGCAAGCAGATTGTTTAGCGGAGCCTGAGCTGTGATACCGCTCAGGCTCAGTTAATCAAGCTGCTTGATTGCGAGTTGAGATTGCCAATACATGTTCAGAAACGATGACATATTATTGGCGATATTAACGCAGGCAGTTGCGTACACTGTACACACCAATTACTACAAACGTATTAAGCCACCCTCTCACATGAACTGGTCACTATCTTGAGATCTTGAGTCAAGTGCACAATTGTTTAAAGCCACGAGATAAAATGTTTGTTTACTAAAGCCGCGAACCCATATTGTTCCATTCTGTAAAGATTAACGCCAACAAAAATGATAATGATCTATAACCTGTATTGTTCACACAAAAACGTGCACATTATTAATATATTGATAAAACACAATTCTCAAAATATGGCGACCTATGTCAAAATTGAACTTTTTACATTAGAATTTTTTTCGCCCTGCACAAGGTAAATTATAATTTATGAATAAAAATAGTGACTATTAAAATATTATGTATTATATGCGCTTCCCTACTGAGGTTATTTGAAATTACTCTATTGTAATAAATTGTGTTTAAATTAAATTTGATGCGTTTGTTTTCTTCATTGTTCATGTTTTCATGAAAAAATATGGTTTGACTACACTATAGAATCCTTGCCAATATATAGTGTAGTCAAACCATGTTTTATATCGATCGAAGTGATAATAATAATGTAATACAGTGTAATACAAATCATAATACACTAGCGTAATAAATATTGCAAATTAGTCCGCTGCAGAAAACAGGTTATGTAATCAATACAGCTGTAAATTATGATGATGTGCTTATGATATAAATATAATCTAACTTTGTGTTGATTTAATATGATATTTACTAAGCTCGTTGACTGATTTCATAAGAAACGAGGCATTGCCTCGTTTCTTATGAAATCAGTGAACTCGTTTAACAAATATCATAACACGTCATCAATCACGTAAAAACCTGTATTAAGACTCATAATACACTAGTGTAATAAATATGCAAATGAGACTGTTATGTAATCCGCACAGCTTCAAGGAATGACGAAGTTTTTTTTGCTTATGCAATTAATGGAATCTACCATTTGTGTTGATTTCATAATTATGATAGCTATTAAACTCGTTGCCTGCTTTCATAAGAAACTCGACATACACTCGTCTTGTTTAATGTATGTGTCATCGCCAGAGGTTAGGATACGGTCAAAAACGAAACCACCGGAATTAAAAAAACATATGACATCTAATGTCTAATGTTAGAAGCATACCGTGTCTAATTCCAGTGGTTGTATTGGTAGCATAATGGCCCGCATAGAAAAGACAGTGAGGCTTCGTTAGTTCTGAGTACATAACTCTAATTACATTGTACAATACATGACATTTCATTGCATAAACGTTATGAAGGAGTATGACGCAGGCTGTCTATGTATGTTGGCCTGTCTAATTCCCAGCGAAATAAACTCATATGCGTTTACATGTACATTACACCACCGCCTGTGATAATCTTGCCAGTACTTGAATTTATTTTTATTTCAAAATACTTGACTATTGTGTTTGAAATCAAGCAGCTTGATTGACTGAGCCTGAGATTCACTACAGTTCAGGCTCAGTCAATCAGACTTCTTGGTTGCGAGTTCAGTAGCCCATTTCACCAACATTGCAAAGTATATTTTTCCAGCAAAGTATACTTTGAGGAAGTAATCATTTATTTTTCCTGAAACAGATTATTTCATATAGAACTAAGAACTGCATATATTTGATGATCAAAAGTATGCAGAATTATTATACTGAATTTATTACATTATCACAGCCAAATTGGCTGTGATAATGTAATAAATTCAGTATAATAAACTAGATTAAGTGTGTTTTTTTCATCATGAGCGGTTCAAATAGTGCGATTGTTTGCGGTCTTAGGGCATGACTTACTCGAGATAAAATTCCGTATCTCGTGACTTAATCGGTTCTGTTGTTTTTCAGTTGTAACAATTCTAATTTGTAGTGCAGATACCGGTAATAATGTTCTGTACGTCATTGCAAAAAGGGACCGGTGTCGTTTGTGACCAGCTTAGTGTCTAGTCAAAATTGGCCGTGGTCCTTTCTGGGTGCGTACGGAGAATGGAAGGGTACGCGTGTCATATCGATTATTTCATATTTAATGATTTATACATTAACAGTGAATCATTGTCGATCCTTCTTTCAGTCGGGAGTGGACTTCTAAAATTAATGTATAGCATATTTTGCCTTCAGATATGTAGCTGATAAGCCAACCGGAGCCGTATTGTTCCACAGTTTTGTTCAACGTTCGGTGGAACAATTAAGACGATTTTGGTCGAAAATGATCATTATATTTTCCGTATATATGGCTGTGACTGGAGAAATGGGGCTTATGTTAATGGGACCAGTGTATCTCCTGATCAAATACATGTAGCACACTCCTGTAGCCTGATAAAGATTTATATTGCTTGTTAGAAGCATGCCGAATGTTTCATTGATAGAATGACGATCAGTGCAGGGGCCCGTTTCACTAAACATCGTACGACTAAAATGTTCGTAAGTGCAAATTTAGGATCATCTGGGAATTTCAATTGATGAATTTACATTTATTGAGCATAGGCTGCATATGCAGCCTATGCTCAATACATGTAAATGCAATAAGTGTTTACAAGAAAACATTGTTAATGTGAAATTTACAGACAATCATAATTTTGCACTTACGAACATTTTAGTCGTATAATGTTTAGTGAAACGGCCCCCAGATCCGGAGCAGACTGTGCAGATGCAGTAAGCCCCATTTCCCTAGTCGCAGCCACATATTCAGGTAAATGCTTTCGTTAGAGGGTCGTCCTTAATATGGGAGGAAACCGGAGTACCCGGTTAATGCTCACTTGTGCGATTGTGTTCACAATGCGTTGACAGAAACGACAGGTGCTTCAATAGTAGAAAGCCATGTATTTAACCCTTACACTGCCGAATTAAATGTTGTCGTCTGCTGTTTATTTTTTATTTTCGATTTTTCTCATCAAAAACATGGTTTGACAGCATTTTAGAATCATTTCCAGTGGAAATGATTCTAAAGTGCTGTTAAACCATGTCTTTATTGAGAAAGAAGGCAAACTATAAAGCATCAGCAGACGACAATTTTCGTGCTCAACAGGCTAAGGGTTAAACGAACATATAGCTATGCATATCGTTGTACAAAGCGATCGTTTTCACAGAGTTATCCATTCGTTTTCGTTTGTTTCGTTTAGGAAACTTCAACAAATCATCGTTGTACATTGTACATGTGTATCATATGCTACATTTATTACGTGAATATAGACCGGTAGACAATGCTAAATTATAGATAATACGTAATAATGGAACCGATTGTCATATTTACGACTAGGCACTAAAACACAATATCTGTAAATAATAAAGTATTAAATGCATAATTCCGTTGATAGTTGAGCAGATAAAACGTAGTACAACAAACAAACATAAACAAATGGCTGACTGTGATGTTTTGTTGTGCTGGTTAATGGACTATAACATACCAACGCGACTAACGAAAATGCTGAAAGAATAGAGACCTTACAATCAGAGTGTATGTATATGTTCATTCAATGCACTTATTGAACGTTAGAATGTCATTAACCCTTTGAACCCGAAATCCCGCTATATCGGTTTATGCAAAAAGTGCAGAACCAGATGAGCCGGCTCGTAACGAGCCGTCTCATCAGGATCTGCACTTTTTGAAAGTATTTTTCATATTTCTTAGAACAAAAACAACCCCCTTTTCATAAATGGACGAATCTGAAAATCATTTTGTGACCATTGGATTGGTCGGAACATTAGCATATCACAGTCCATTCCAGTTCCTTAGGATTGAAAGGGTTAAACGCGGGTTATGTATAGTTTAGGGAGTCGAAATTAAGATGTAATGACCCTTGCAAATTACATGGTACGGCATGTACATGTAAGTGAAACCTTTGTTTTCGAAAACCATGTTTGTACGGTATAATATTTCCATAGAGTTTAATAAATAGAGAATCTTACACGAGTAGTAATTTAATAGTATGTTATTTATTAAACGAGTTTACTGCATTCATAAGAACTGAGGCATAGCCGAATTTCTTATGAAATCAGTCAACGAGTTTAATAACTATCGTATTAAATCAACACACTGTTCGATTATATTTATTGCGTAAGAACATCATCATAATTTAAAGCTGTAGTGATTACCTAACATGTTTTCTACAGCGGGCTCTGAGCCGAATTCCTTATGAAATCAGTCAACGAGTCTATTAAATATCGTAGGAAATTAACACACATGTTAGAGTAGTTTATTGCATAAGCGCATAGCCATACATTGAAGCTGTACTGGTCACCTAACATGTTTTCTGTAATGGTCTCATTGGCATATTGATTACACTATTGTACTACTCGTATTGTTTTAATAGACTATGTTATTACACTGCAAAAGCACAATTTATGTAATAATGTATTACCTAGTATTCTGAAAAATGTTTTTGTTAGTCTGTCCAATTCGAACGAATAGTTTAACCTCATTTCAACGATATTTACACAACAAAATATGCCATATATTTATATACAAAACACATACATGTATTACAATACATCTTATATTGATACTATGAATTTCACATGAAAATTGGATATGCATGTGATTTCCTATGCCATACATAAGGACTCATTCATATGGAACATACAAAATGTTTATAAAAATATGGATATTGGGATATGTGGATGTGACTGGATAAATGCGGCTTATGGGTTTTGTCATGAGTGTAGATCCAGATCAGCCTGTGCATCCGCACAGTCTGATCAGGATCTGCACTGTTCACCAGTCCATCAATGAAACACCCGTGATGCTTCTAACAAGCGATATACATGTAGATCGTTATCAGGCTACATAACTGTGCTATTTGATCAGGAGCAATACAGGTCACAAATCCCATAGACCACACATCTCCAGTCACAGCCACATACGTGTTCTTTGCACACACACATGTACAGTGGGGTTAGCGTGTAAGTGCACACACGAACGAACACGACAGGTTGGTTCCAACCTGTCGTGTTCGTTCGTGTGTGCACTTACACGCTGACCCCACTGTAGGTCTGATGAACATGTGTTGTTTTGTTATATGAACTGCACATACGACACTTATAGAGAATAGTAGGTTAGTGCCGTGAAAGGGAAAACATATCTGGCAAGGCTCAGGAAACGGGATGGGCGAGGCTCTGCCGAGCACATCCCGTTTCCGTGCCGCGCCAGATATTCACGGCACTAACCTACTATTCTATTTATCCCGTCAACATCCACAAATAGCTTCAAAATGCAATTAAAATAACCCAGCCACCGCACATATTCATACTCAATGATTAGGTCGTATCGACTGGATATCAAAAATGTTTCACGGCACCGTGTTTCACGGCACATACGCACTGTGTTAACGGGATAAATTGTTATATGCTATGGGAATCCACGATTGGCGCATGTACATGTACAGTTGACAACGTTAGCTTAAAAAATAGTAGTCCATACATTCGATTATTTAAAGCTACAGGTCATCAGAATAATTGAAAGCGACGGTACCCTCAGATATAATCGAGCCATCGAACTTGACGAGTTTACCAATAATTTTTCCCAAATATTTTGACGCCATTTGTGTGTACATATACTTTAGTAAGTCAAATTCAATTACGGTGACTAGCTTGTGCCTCAATGCACTTACTCAATAACTATATTCTCATCGCTGTGTTCATTTAGAATATTTATTAAACTCGTTGACTTATTTCATATTAAGAAAATGCCGTGTTTCTTAATATGAAATCAGTCTATGCCGTGTTTCTTAATATGAAATTAGTCAACGAATTTAACGATGCTGTGTTTCTTATGACATCAGTCAACGAGTTTTATACATACTTATTTATAATTCCAGCACAAAAATATTTACACAATTCCCTAACATTTGATTGGTCCGTAGCAAGTTCTGTCCAAAATTTATATCCCAGTAAACTCCTATGCCGAACTACTTTCCGTAACCGTGAGGCGCAGTTAAAATAATTCTTAAGAAAACGGAAAATAAACACATTTTCTTGATGAATTTATTTCAAATGCTGGAATTATAAGGAATGAATGGCCTTTTTTGTGGAATTTATCGGGGATATAAACTTGGAAAAGTCGCGGGAATACTGGACGAGGCCTTCCGGCCTTCGTCCAGTATTCCCGCGACTTTTCCAAGTTTATACCCCGATAAATTCCACAAAAAGGCCATTCATTCCTATAGTATAATTAAATAAAATGTTACATTGCATTTCCATTGACATATTTATTACTCTATGTGTACCCTTGTTGTTAATACACTGTGTTATAACACTGTGAATGAACAGCTCATACGCCAAATAATAATACCTTAAAGGCTCAAACCTATCCTAAAGGAAATGAGATAGTCGTATAGTATTAGGCGATAGTTTTCTACAGGTCACACATGTGAGACATCACGTGATGCATTTTTTCACAAGGTTAGTTAGTTGGCTTATATTTAAAGATGGCAATTGGCTGCATATCCTTCCATACCCGGCTATGACACAAGGTTAACGACTATTCTAACGACTGTGTCATATTATAAATTATTACACAACAAAAGACTGCGGTGTCGACACAAAGCATTGAAGGTGGGGAAATTCTGGGTGGGCTATCACGAATAACCATGTAGAATAAAGAAACGGGATTCGTACATCTAGACGTCACTTCCTGATAAACCGAAGATAATCGTGTCGCCATAGTCCATTTGTGGACCGTACACTACGAACGAATTGTCATTTCGTGGGAACTAATTGTTAATTGGAGGGAACAAAATATTATATCGTGGGAATGAATTGTTAATTCGAGGGAACGAATTGTTAAATTGAGGGAACGAATTGTAATTTCGTGGGAACGAATTGTTATATCGTGTGAACGAATTGTTAATTCGAGGGATCGAATTGTTATATTGAGGGAACGAATTGTGATTTCGTGGGAACGAATTAATTAAAAAAAATCCATGTCCGCTGCTTGTACACCGCTTGTCATGGATTACCTGTTTGTGCAGCGTTTGAGGCTCCTTAATCAACGCTATGCTCTTAATCAACGCTATGATATATCTTAATTAGTTATACTAATTAAATGTGTCACCTGAACAAACTATATTTTCGACAGATTATAAAATATGATCATTGTACTTCAAAATATAATTACAGATAACAAATAGTAATGTCAGTTAACATTTTAAGGACACACGGTTATCGCCCTGATATCAGTGTGGAAATTTACGTCGGATATAAAATGTATAATAATGTCAATCAATACGTGGGGTAATAGTTAATGAATGTTTATTTTACCAGCAAATGTCTCAGATGATGTCTCTGATATAAAGAACATTGTGTGCCTACTGAGTGGGCATGTAAATGTACCTTTAAGTGTGAATCTATTCAACTAAGCAAAGTCAAACGGACACATTTCAACAATTACAACGCCAATGGATGCCCCGGAAGTAGTTACATGTATATATATACGACTCGCCTATTCACACAAGCTAACACACGTTTGCGTCGGTAACTGGAGAATGGTGCTTATGCGTTTTAAGACCAATGTAGATCCTGGTCAAATGGCACACTGATGCAGACTACTAACGATCTGCATTGCTTGTTCGAAGCATGACGGGTGTTTTAATGATGGAATGGCGACCAGTGCAGATCCTGATCAGGCTGATCTGTATCTACACTGATCGCAAAACCGATAAGCCCCATTTGTCCAGTCACAGTATACAACATTTAAACAATAATCAACACATGTGGGTCAATATCCATACAAACGAACGTCCGTCATTATGGAAACTGATACCAATGACTAACGTTGCCCTATTGTCGTGCACCATCTTATTATCGTGCGTGTAATTGACATGCCCGGTTCGCCAAGTGATTCCATTGCAACTAAATGTAACTTGATGCGGGGATATGTACATTGGATAGCGACAACTGTCTAACACTTATATAAGACACGCCATGTGATGTTGTACCTTCGGACATCTGCGTAATTTCATTAAATACTTTTATACAAGATTTACAATATTTTTCATAAATAAAGTTGACAATTTTGTTAGAGTACATGCGGAATGTACTCCGAAGGTACAAAATCACATGGCGTGTCTCATATGACTAAAACACATGTACAATGGTAGCTGTGACTGGAGAAATTAAGCTTTTGGGGTCTCGTGACATGTCGCTCAGCTCCTTGTCAAATCACTCTTGTTGCCTGATATCAATTGTTATCGCTTGCTGAGAAGCATGGAGGGTGCTTTATTGATGGAATGGCGACCAATGCAGAGCCTGATCAGACTGTGCGGATGTACAGTCTGATATGTATCTACTCTTGTCGCAAAAACGCATAAGCCCCATTTCTCGAGTAACAGTCACAGGTACAATCGAGTGCATCCTGGTTCGGTCCGCAGGTAAATTAGTGCTACTATTATTACTGACTCTGGTGTGCAGAAGACCAATAGCCGATTTCATCAAAATTGCAAAGTATACTTATCTAGCAAAGTATACTTTGAGGGAGTAATCATTTATTTTTCACGAAATGCATTATTTCATATAGAACTAACGACTGCATATTATATTTGATGATTACAAAAGTATGCAGAGTTATTATACTGAATTTATTACATTATCACAGCCAAAATGGCTGTGATAATGTAATAAATTCAGTATAATAAAAATTAATAAATTTGTCCTAAAATTGAAAATGTCTCCCTCAAAGTATACTTTGCTAGATAAGTATACTTTGCAATGTTGGTGAAATAGGCTACTGGCACCAGATCAGGTTATTCTATATTCAGGACGGAACAATTATTTTATATAAATAGTCCGTTCTGATTTGGTAATTACCCCCGCCCATACAAGTGACATACATTTATAGGATTCGACCTCGTTAACTCGTCCTAAAATGACTATAATAGCTGTTGAGAGGCCGCTAAACGCCATTAACTAAATAAATACATACAGGAAACTACTTAATATAGTTACTTATATTTCCTATTTATTATGTTGCATAAGTACATCGAAAACATAGTTTTAATTCAAACATCGTATATGGTGTGCATACAGTACATCTATTTTTTTAGTGTTTTTTTTAAAAGGCCAACACATTTGTCTTGCTTTAGAGATTTCAAAATCTCCATATTAGTTTCTTTCACGCGTAGTAACACAACCGCCTTGCGCTATATTGGAGCATAATTGTATAACTATCACAGATATTAATTACATGTTTTTGTTAGATTCTTTTTTGTATAAAACTATTCAATACGAAAGGTCACATTTTTCTATCCCAACAGTGTGACATATGGGGGGCTCGGAATGCATCCTCTGCGCATGCCTGCGCGCATGATAAAGCCCACCGAGTCATCTGATCGTTGTTTCTTTTTTATATAATTGGGTCGAGTAAATGTACTTTTCGACGATTGCGGCCAGCGTAGCGCTAGATCAGATCTAGCGCTACGTTGTCCACCTTCGATCACTGAAGCAGAATGATGGGAGAGTATGTGTATCTTAACGATGAATCCATCTATAGGAATTCATATCCTAACGATGAATACATCTATAGGAATTCATATCTTAACGATGAATACATCTATAGGGGTTCATATCTTAACGGTGAATACATGTATTGGGATTCATATCTTAACGGTGAATACATCTATAGGGATTCATATATTAAAGGTGAATACATCTATAGGAATTCATATCTTAACGGTGTATACATATATAGGATTCATATCTTAACGATGAATACATCTATAGGAATTCATATATTAACGGTGAATACATCTATAGGATTCATATATTAACGGTGAATACATATATTGTGATTCATATCTTAACGGTGAATACATCTATAGGAATTCATATATTAACGGTGAATACATCTAGTGGGATTCATATCTTAACGGTGAATACATATATAGGGATTCATATCTTAACGGTGAATACATCTATAGGATTCATATCTTAACGGTGAATCAATCCTTAAGGATTCATATCTTAACGGTGAATCAATACTTAACGATTCACATCTTAAAGGTGAATCCATCTTAATATGGATTCATATCTTAACGGTGAATTAATCTCTAAGGATTCGTATATTAACGGCGAATCCTACTGGAATTCACATACATGTATGTGGCCAAGTGATCCGGTGTAGTACTGGTGTCCGGCACCAGATCAGGACACTGGCTTTCAGTGTTGAATGTTGATATTGTAATTTCAGCGCTGAAACGTATTTTCTCACAACCTTACAGATACGTTCCTGTGAACCCGAAGTCTCTTCTTACGTAAGTCGCACTGAGTTACAGACAGAGACTTCGGGGTATGTTCCTGTCTATATATGGCATTGCTGTTGAACTGACGTAAAGCCCCAATCAATCACTGGTGACGTATATATAGTTCGACTATTAAGTATGAGCGTATGCATGACTGTGTACTTTAAATTAATCATAAGTTTTGTATCACATTTACAAGTACATTTATAGAAGATCTCAAATAAGTTTACATTTGATATGAGATTTATGAAATCAGTCACGCACAATTTATGCACCGAGCCTCTGGCAAGGTGCATACAATTGCTGACGAGTTTCATAAAACTCATATCAAATGAAAACAAGTTTGAGATTATGTTTATCACATGACTTCTCCGCTCCAAAGAGCAGAAACATTGGATATTTCCATTAGGTTTCAGTGAGCGGACGCCATTGCCTATTTTCGCATCGAGTTGAAAATTTCCACCGAGAAAAATAGTTTTAATACTTGCAATAAACAAATTATAAATATGCCATATTATAGGTTTCCGTTCTTTGTAAGCACTTCATATTACCAAACGGGAGCGCATTTTAACAGTGCTAATGAATTTACTGAGTCCCCGACGATGCTAATTACATTTAAAATAGGATGACGTCAACGTCAAAACATCGTTGCTTTGTCGCGCCATTAGGGGCGTCATTTTGGGACTTCTTTGTGTTATTCCTTTGTAACGTTGGCGCATAATATGAAAACGCAATTAGGGTGATGCTGCCAGCCAATCAAATTCGCTGCAGGTGTTATTACACGTGTGCCATATTACATTTATGAAATGGGTTACAGCACGTCATAGCATGTGATGCATGTGATAACTGCATGTGTATACGTTCATCATGTTGTTGTTGTTAATACAACTTATTAGAGTCTAGCTACAATAATTCGCCTCCGACATGTTATCTACGGCTACAATTTGACCCAATGTGAGCAATCGAAGTGAATACCCAAACATGTTGCATGTAAGTAAACATTTAGTAAATTGTATATATACCTTTAAACAAATAATATTTATAACTAGTAAATTGCCAAAAATAATAGAAAATGGAAATCTTTTTCCCATAGAAGCCATCTTTTCTCTAGTTGTTTTTCAACATTCAACGTAACGAAATGAAGCTTTCAAATTTACAAGATATACATGTAAATGTCAGATAAACACCAATTTCTGTATGTGTATGTTCTTTATTAATCATTTATTGATACAGCTTTGACATTTTTTATCTTGATAACATATCAAACACGCCGGATAACCGATTGCAAAAATCACTCTTCGATGCGTTACATTAAAGAGATGGGGTTAAATTGCTACCCTCGCGAGAGGTATGGTTAGAGTCATGTATACATATGAACCAATATTTCACTGTATGATATGAGAACATTGCTTATTAAGGTCATCATGATTATGGTCTGTGCTCTTCTTCTATGTTGGTCTTCATATACCAAGTTGTCAATGTTGAAGCAAATTTGGCATTAGATAAGTGTGCATGATAACACGTATAGGATTTATACGGTGCAATACAAGTGCGCTAGTTTATGATGCTTCAGTGCGCTTCTGGGGTAGAATGCATTGTATGACATTTGTTTCTTAAATAAAATAGTCAGTATTATTGTCACGATTTATTCTCGGGTGGCTATTTAGTAACAGCGCCAAGATACGCGAAACTGACATGTGTGATTTGAGTATGATGTAAGCAATCTGATCGACGGTTCATAGAGAATAGTAGGTTAGTGCCGTGAATGGGAAAAATATCTGGCAAGGCTTAGGAAACGGGATGGACGAGGCTCTGCCGAGCACATCCCGTTTCCGTGCCGCGCCAGATATGTTTCCCATTCACGGCACTAACCTACTATTCTATTTATCCCGTCAACATTACAAAAAGCTTTAAAATACAAGAAATAACCCCAGCCGCATCTCCAAATCGTATTGATTTATCTATTTATCCCGTCAACACCTACAAATGGCTGTAAAATGCAAAAATAGTATTGACTGGATATCAAAAATGTTTCACGGCACCGTGTTTCACGGCACATACGCACTGTGTTGACGGGATAAAACAAGATTCCTAGTCACTATGTTTCGCAATATATTGCATCGCAGTCGTACACAGGCGAATATAAAAGTTTATTATATACGTACTAAAAAGTATTTCGTTTCCCATTGACACACAATGCAACGCAAACCGTCGATATTTTTCCATATTATCGTCTGGTGAGTTCATATTGGCCAGTGCCGGATCTACGTTTCACCTCGTAAAATAGTTCCTTCTAAATCATCACTACTTTTATTTATATTGTGTGTATCTTTTGAGGTGCATATACATTACGAGTGATGTACGTATATAATGAAAAGGTTATTTGATTTGATATGGTTATATGTCACTCGTTTCGCAGCGCAACGATATTGCGCTCCTAAAAGCCGTGCAATATCGCACGTTGCGGAACTCGTGCAAATATACACATATAAATCAAATACGTAACCTAAAAATATATATTAGCATCTACGCTGTCAAATAACGAAAAGGCCGTATCTCATATGAGACACTCCAAATAACGTATCTATAATTATGCGATATTTCATAAAAACTATTTACTAAATTTACGGTATTTTTCGTAAATGACATAGATAGTTGATGAAATTTTCATAGCAAATGCGGAATTATATTCCGCATTTGCTATGTAAATGTCCTCATCTTCCGACGTGATTTGCAAAATATATCACAGTTTCTCTAAATATATTTCATCAGAGACGCTAAATCCTTGATTTCACGAAAGAAACGCCCATGTTTCTCGGTACAAAATCACATGTCGTGTCTCATATGTACATCAAATATCATTGACTTACATGTAGCGGTCAATAAATGCAACAATATCTTAATCAAACAAACACGGGCTCATAACGCGGAGATAAAGATCAAATTACGGACAATCTAACACTCTAGTGACACCACAACTACGGTCAATTGCCCTCGTTTTGACGTAAGCTATTGGGCGTAAATAAATAATGTAACGACCTGACAAATATTTATTAAGCTAATATACGTGTAGAGCTTAGTATGTTGACCTGTCCTGTTTTTATTCTATGTCCATAAAGCTCTCTGTGAAATCGAGGTACCGTTACTATATGACCTTAGCCGTTGATTGGATGTTAAATCATTTCAAAAGTTTAGTTGCCCTGCGCAATGGCCCAAACATCGGTTTGTGTGTACGATATTACACATCCTTTAAGGATCAGTGACACCCCTGAGGGCCGTTTCACTACTCTTCGTACGACTAAAATATTCGTAATTGCAAAACAGTGATAGTCTGTAAATTCATATTAACGATGTTTTCTTGTAAACAATTGTTGGATTTACATTTATTGAGCTTAGGCTGCATATGCAGCCTATGCTCAATAAATGAAAATCTATCAATTGAATGTCCAGATGATCCTAAAGTTGCACTTACGAACATTTTAGTCGTACGAGGCTTAGTGAAACGGGCCTCTGATCATCAAATAAGTTAAACATAATTGCTTACTCGCCTGTATAACGTATATATGAACAGTTCCTTGTTACAGTATCCTATATGGCATACGGAGTAGCCTAGCTCGGTCATCTTGGTGTGTTGCAGCCATCAGCCAATTTACCCTCTTGTGGCGTTTGACGAAGAACTGAAAATGCTAAGTACAACATATAATATAATGTAGCTAACCATGCGTAGAAAGCACACACCCATAGTTACACAATTATTCACTTATTTACTTCCTATAAAAAAACTGTTGTGCCTACCAGGTGGGACCCCAACCTTATATATGTACATATATCAGGAAAAGTGTCCAAATCATAGCTGGTCAAATATGGCCCGCCCTTTTTTTTTTTTTTTTTTTTATTTTTTTTTCATAAAATATGGCCCGCCCAGCGTGATAGTAAAGAGTATGCATATATATATATTTATATTTTATATATATAATATTTAAGGTTGGGGTCCCAATATGTAGTTATATATATATATGCATACTCTTTGCTATCACGCTGGGCGGGCCATATTGACCAGCTATGACTGAACTCTTGTCCAGTAGCCTATTTCATCAACATGGCAAAGTATACTTCGTTAGCAAAGTATACTTTGAGGGAGAAATTTTCAATTTATGGTAATTTTTTATTATACTGAATGTATTACATTATCACAGCCATTATGGCTGTGATAATGTAATACATTCAGTATAATAATTCTGCATACTTTTAATCATCAAATATATGCAGTCGTTAGTTCTATATGAAATAATGCATTTCGGGAAAAATAAATGATTACTCCCTCAAAGTATACTTTGCTAGATAAGTATACTTTGCAATGTTGGTGAAATCGGCTACTGATGACCTGCAGGTTATTCCTGTGAGGAAACTCTGCCATTAACCTTATGACCCACATACAGTGGCATTGTTGCTGACACGAATATGGTTGTGACTGGTGAAATGGGGCTTATGGGATTTGTGGCCAGTGTAGCTCCTGATCAAATAGCACACTCATGTAGCCTGATAACGATCTATATTGCTTATTAAGTGTAGAAGCGTGGCGGGTGTTTTATTGATGTAATGGTGAACAGTGCAGATCCTGATCAGACTGTGCGAATGCACAGGCTGATCTGTATCTACACTGGTCGCAAGACCCATAAACGAATGTACAGGCTGATCTGGATCTACACTGGTCGCAAAACCCATAAGCGAATGTACAGGCTGATCTGGATTCCAATTTCTCCAGTCACAGCCACAAATTAACTATACATCATTTATTGCATGCAATTGACTTTTGCTATGTAATAACACTATGTATTAAATGCATAGTACACTATGGCAATTGTAATACATATTAAACTCCGAAAACACACCCTGCTCAGTATAGCGTCCACGTATGATGTTTAGCTTATGCAATTAATAGAATCTAAAAAATCAGAATGCATCTTGGCATAAACGAAGGTGAGCTATACGGGTGGAATTCCTTACATAGAAAGGACACGGGACCCCGATTGAACATACATGTGACTGTGACTGGATAAATGGGGCTTATGGATTTTTGTTTGGACCAGCGTACCTCCTGATCAAATAGTATACCCTTGTGGCCTGATAATGATATGCATTGCTTGTTAGAAGCATGACGGATGTTTCATTGATGGACTGTTGAACGGTGTAGATCCTGATCAGACTGTGCGAATGCACAGGCTGATCTGGATCTACACTGGTCGCAAACCCCATAAGCTCCGTTTCTCCAGTGACAGCCTCAAATGCACATATAACGGCCAACGCCTTGATGTGAACAGCATTGAACTATACATGGCCTTGATCTAAATAAACATTTTGGGTGTGGTTTCCTTAAGAATAGTCATGAGTAAAATGAAACGATGTTGTCCACTAAATGTAAACATTGAACCTCTTCAAAGGATGTCCGTTTGAAAGGCACTGATTTTGTTGAATTGTCATGATTCATCTACGATGACCACTACAGTAAATGTGGATATGACTGGAGAAATGGGTCTTATGTGTTTTGCGACCAGTGTAGATCCAGATCAGCCTGTGCATTCGCACAGTCTGATCAGGATCCGCACTGTTCGTTCACCAAACAACTGCCATGCTTCAAACAATCTATATATATCGGTATCAGGCTAGAGGCGTGTGATATTTGATTAATAGCTACACTGGTCACAAATCACATAAGCCCGATTTCTCCCGTCACATTCATAAATAATGCATACCCATCCTCATCAAAGGATGTTTGTTTAAATAACACAGATTTCGCTACATAAATTTCACCTCAAGCGTTTCCATTTCAACCAAACCAAAATCACATAAGCGGTTATGCGTGGGAGTGATCCAAATAAAGCCACCCAATTTACATGCCAATATTCACTCTGCAAGTTCAAAGACAGACACTTCAAACGACGCACCAACAACAAGTGCACTTCAACAAGTGAAATTATCGAAATGGTTCCCTGGCAACGAAAGTAATACAATAACCGAACTCCGAGAAAACAAGCAATAACACTCCGACCCGACCTACATGTATTGTTATGCTGTCGACCCTATATACTACCTATTTGAGACGTTTCTGAAAAAAATAGACACGCAAGCGTAATAAGTTCAGTAACATTCTGCGGAATTTCTCAATACTCATGATATGCACATTGTTTTGAGGGTGATATGAATAGAGTTGGGCCAAACTAACACTTCACGATTATCTCACCAGAGTACGTAATATCGAGTCCGATCATCGGCATATCCACCACTCGGAATAGGCAATCAAGTCAGACCCTGGTTTTTCAATGCATATACCGATAGATGGCGACTTCGTCGCAATGATACGTTTTTCTAATTGAAACGTAGTCTAAATCGCATAGCAGCCATCGTGGAGGCTGATTAGACGGTTCTGGTTCGTTGGCCGGTCTATTTTTATGGCGGACGAATGTGATACAACGTTGCGCACGTTCCCATGACGTCTGTTCTGAAGTTTCGAGTATGGAGATAACGCGATAACGAGATTTTACGAGATTAAGCCTTGGGGTAAAGTGAAATGAACATCGGGAGATATGATATATAAATCAAGCATAGCGCATCACACCTGCTATTGAAACAATACATGAAACAACGAGCTGTTTCATTATCCCCTCGCCGAAAGGCAAAAGGGATATGACGTTAGTCCATATACATGTACGTACCTTTCATGTTTCAATAACCAGATTTTAACAACATACGTCCTAAATCGGCGAATGGATATTACATGTAAGAGAGACATTGAAAACAGTCAGTCATAGCGTGGGACACAAATCAGACAAGTCATGTGATTGTGTACCTAAGATCATGTGCGATTTTTATGAAATATATTTACAGTAACTGCGATATTTTCTGTAAATGACGTCGAAAGATGAAATTTCGTCAACTGTCGATACACATGTATGATTTACGAAAATACCGTAAATGTTGTCAATAATGTTCATGTTTTTAGATACAAAAGCACATAAATTTAATTAATTTAATAAACCAGGAAGGAAATGTCTAAGGTCTGTCAAAAGACTTTAACATGCATGTACAGTGGAACCCCTATAAACGGGACCCAATTATCTTCAGTTTCGATGGGTTTCGCTGTAATTCAGTTTACTATCGTGTCAGTTCATGATTGAAAATGACAAAAAAATGTTTATGAATGTAATTACAGTGGAACCTATATAAATCGTGTAGAGGTTCCACTGTAGTTACATGTTACATGGTGCTGGATGTCAAAGCGATATGACATGTACTTTTACCGCCGTATTTTTCAATAATTAAACTTGAGTCATATTCGGTCATAACATAATAATATAATAGTGCTGTGACAAATATCTCTACGTTTCTTTATGTTGTGTGACATCGATTATCGATATGTCGATGACAAGATGTGCCAATATAGGAATGAATGGCCTTTTTGTTGAATTTATCGGGGATATAAACTTGGAAAAGTCGCGGAAATACTGGACGAGGCCGGAAGGCCTCGTCCAGTATTTCCGCGACTTTTCCAAGTTTATATCCCCGATAAATTCAACAAAAAGGCCATTCATTCCTTATAATTCCAGCATTTGAAATAAATTCATCAAGAAAATGTGTTTACTTTCCGTTTTCTTAAGAATTATTTTAAATGCGACTCACGGTTATGGAAAGTAGTTCGGCATGGGAGTTTACTGGGATATAAATTTTGGACAGAGACTTGCTACGGGCCAATCAAATGCTAGGGAATTGTGTAAATATTTTTGTGCTGGAATTATTTGATGATCAACTGGAAAGACAATCGCGAATACTTAGATGAAAAACATCAAAACGGACCGTTTAGATAGTATTTTAAAAGTCACGCGTGCATTGATTGGCAATATACATAACACCATTAATGATGCTCCATATAGAAATGCCGTCCTTATGTGTGGCCATTATTTACAAATGTTGACCAATATCATTATTCACGTAAGAACCAACATAGCAAAGCATGAGGACATATCTGGAAAATTTAGTACAAGTATTTGTTCCTTTTTGAACGGGATGGAATGCATATTTTTATGGTGAATCCATCGTTTAGGTGAGGGTGCCTGGCACTGGATTAGGATACACTCATGGCGTTCACAATTTCGAATTCTCATTATTGTACTGAATTTATTACATTATCACAGCCAAAATGGGTAATGAGACATTTACAAACACCCACGTATAAGTTATTATTATAATAGAAGTTGCATATACACAATATATACCATGATACGGGCAGTGCTTAACGTGCCTCCCGTGACCATATGTATTGGAAACATAAACAACAAAGACACAATGTTTGGGGTAAGGCCATGGTGCCAGCAACTTAGAAACTTACTTTATGGAGGAATGTGACAGACATCGAACTGATTTGTAGATTGATCTCAGCAAGAGACCGCCCTTAGATTGGATCAAGTCGAAGGTTCACCAATCCCGCATGTGACTATACAGTGCGTGATATGGTCTGAGTATATTATGACTTTATAAATATATCCCTGCCTTCGTCTTGAGCCGATCCACAGCGCTCGGGTTTGGAGAGCATAGTCCAGCCATCTCCGCGTGGAGATGCCCGATTATTACATGGCTCGGTTTGGAAAGCATATTCCCAGCCATCTCCGCTGGAGATGCCCGATTACCAGCGTGGTATAGTGCAATTTTCTGCATAGTTACTTGCTATTCCGCGAGTTCGAGTCTGTCACATCCGCCTCCATCAATATGAATATGACCATGACGTTTATTGCGTAAGAATGATTACATGATAAAACACCGATTGCGCCCATTACGGTCTCTGGTGGTGACTGGTATCAGTAGGCATAACCAGCAAGTACATGTACCTCCACCGCCCCGCAATGACAACATGGGTGTTTCTGAAACATATACTGCAAGATTAATGTAACATTCACGATATAATTTGTAACAACTGTCATCTCCATACCTGGGTGGGAGGGTGGGTAATTTAATTCCTGTTTATTAAAATTGCTTATTTAGCTTTCGCTAGCAGAACAGGGCGAATGCTGTAATAATTTCTATTTTATGCTCGCTGATCTATTCCCGTTGGCTATTGCGCCGTGACTCACAGAGTTACGCTAGGGGGGCGGAGCATTGCACCTCCATATAATAACGTGATTTATGTTATAATCATAAATCCATTTATTATAATAGAAGTTGCATATACACAATATATACCATGATACGGCAGTGCTTAACGTGCCTCCCGTGACCATATGTATTGGAAACATAAACAACAAAGACACATTTGTTTGGGGTAAGGCCATGGTGCCAGCAACTTAGAAACTTACTTTATGAGGAATGTGACAGACATCGAACTGATTTGTAGATTGATCTCAGCAAGAGACCGCCCTTAGATTGGATCAAGTCGAAGGTTCACCAATCCCGCATGTGACTATACAGTGCGTGATATGGTCTGAGTATATTATGACTTTATAAATATATCCCTGCCTTCGTCTTGAGCCGATCCACAGCGCTCGGGTTTGGAGAGCATAGTCCAGCCATCTCCGCGTGGAGATGCCCGATTATTACATGGCTCGGGTTTGGAAAGCATATTCCAGCCATCTCCGCTGGAGATGCCCGATTACCAGCGTGGTAAGTGCAATTTTCTGCATAGTTACTTGCTATTCCGCGAGTTCGAGTCTGTCACATCCGCCACTAAAGTCTGCCGACTTTTCCTCCATAAAATGGTTATTCATTGAAATACAATGGAATTAGTCCATCCGGTTGCCTGAGGTCGCTACACTTCTCAATCGCGTGAGACCACGCATTTAAAAGTATATAATTTCCCGCGTCAGACATATGTACCCCGTCCGTGCGGAACAATGAGGGCGTATTTTCAGTCAGTCTCGGATGCGGAATGACCCTACCGGCAGCCGCAAATGTAGCTCCACGACCAGACTGATTGAAGTGTTTTCTCTTTTTATTAATTTTGCGTTTGTGGATAGCACCACGCCAATGAAGCCTAGGCAATACATCAGACCACAATATTGTGGTCGCGGGCATTGCTCTATACAAGGCGGCAATATCATTCTTTACTTGTGCACAAAGCACGCCTGATCGGATCTGCGTTATGGAATTTCCTCCACAGTGTAGAATAATGATGTCTGGGGCTAATTCATTTTTCAAAATGCGGTTTATTTGCACAAGGACTTCGGAGAATAGCATACCCCGTTTACTAAACCATTGGATCGATACATGTGGTAACCTGAGTTGTGCATCCAATATATGGCACGCCCTTGCATGACCCCATGAACCATGGAGTCTCCCACTATCCATACGTTCGAGGCTAGGTCTGTAATAACAAACGCATGTTATTATAAAAGTCAAATGTGTCAATAGCGGAAATGAAAATTAACTACAAAATTAATATAAACAATCCCTGACATCAAACGGCAAATTTATTATTATAGCAAATTGAAAAACGAGGTCTAGTTAACAGCCATAATGTTTATGACACTAGATGATGATTAGCTATAGCACTGCGGCGCGGCTTCCCAACCCATTCTATGCTATGTGATCATTATATATGCCTACCGGATATATGTCTGAAAACAATCACTGCGCCAGCGCCCGGCACGCTTAATGTCAGAAGCCGATATACCCCTATCATACAAATAGGAACATGCTCCCATACGAAAACTATGACTCTTGTAGCCGGCCGTATGTAAGCCCAGCATAGTTAGACATTTTCCAACACCGTAGTAAATTGATACCTAGTTAACGGTGTTCCATTTTCATGACAGAAGAACTGAACCGCCGGCCCTAGTCTAATGTTAATGAATTCCACCAGTGCAGATACTGGACAAATTTCGTCTCCCTCTATTGAATTAATGTTAACCGTCACAGCCTTATGCTGGCTGGTTTTCGATCGGCGCAGTGTGATGCACGCGTTCATAGGGCGCGCTTGGCTGTCATGTCTAATTACCACATCAGAGAATAATATCGGTCTCAGTGGGTCATTCGCCGACGTGTATATTATCTCGCTAACTCGAAATAACCCGAAAAAGGCTATCACGTATGCACAACGAAAAAGTATGCTTTCATATTTTGTAGTGCAGACGACATTTACGGATTTGGATAACCGCCTCAATACTTGTAATGTAATGGGTAGTCTAATATCACGCTGTGGGTTTAAACGTTTCGCTCCAAGAAGTATTTTAGCCGTAATAAATGACATCGTCGGGTCATCGTAACCATTGATTTTATGAACGAAACCTAACGCTGCTAGGTATGTCGCCATTGTACTGGTGACTTCCCTTGACGGAACATGTACGCAATGTAAAGATTTATCACCGATACCGTTTGGGGTAGCCCAAATTCCCAACCCATTATTGTAAAAAACTGTGCGAATGACCTCAAACCCGTATGATATGCCTGTTGTGTATTAATGGACAAACTGTTAGTAGTTAATCGTGAGATTACTGCTTGAAGATCTGTAATAGATGTGCCGGAACTTTTTGTGGAGTTGCGTCTGCATGCGGCGCCAGACTGCGAAATTTCTGAAAATTTAGGCGAGACAGTGAATCGCATATTAAGTTACTTTTTCCAGGAACATGTTCAGCTCTGAACAAAATGTTGTGTTTTAGACAATGTAGGACAAACGGGCGGACCAACCTCATAACAGTTCGTGACCTACTTGTCATGGAGTTCAGGATATGACACACAGATTGATTGTCAGATCGGAATATGATCCTCTTGTTTTCCAGTTTGTTATGCCAGATATGGACAGACACCAAAATTGGGAAGAATTCAAGAAATGTTATATCCGTTAAAAGCCCGGATGCAACCCAGTCCTCAGGCCATGTGCCATATGTCCAACTACCTGCAAAGAATGCTGCGAAACCTTTATCTATGGCCCCGGCACTATCAGTGAACAACTCGATGGCCTCATTCTGAATCCATAATCTGTCTGACATTATGGTAACGCCATTAAATTGCTCTAAAAATTGAAGCCATACTTGGAGGTCACATTTCATTTCTTGGGTAATTCTTACATGGTGATATTTTTTCCTAGCTCTGCCCATGGTTGCATCTATCAAGCGTCTACAAAAGGTTCTGCCCGGTCTTACTGCTCTACACGCAAAGTTCAGACTGCCCAATAAAGACTGCATGTCGCGCAATGTCGTCTTAGTTCTATGTAACGTATCCAATAACTTGTGTTTAAGATCATCTATCTTGTCTTGGGGAATGCGAACAGTCATATTATCGGAATTAATTTCCATGCCTAAGAAAGTGATATAGTTTTCGGAAGTTCAGTTTTTTCTTCAGCTAATGGCACGCCTAATTCCTCACAAAATGTAATAAATGTGGTCAGCATTGTGTAACATCCTGACACTGATGCGTGTGCTAATAAGAAGTCGTCTAAATAATGCAATATAAAACCGCTTTCCAATTTATTTGTCACAGCCCACTCAATAAATGTTGAAAATTTCTCAAAAGTCGCGCAGCTTAAAGACAGGCCAAACGGTAAACATTTGTCAAAATAATATTGGCCTGCATGCTTCATACCTAATAATTCGTAGTCATTAGGAGACACTGGAATGATCCTGAATGCATTACGGATATCAAGTTTTGCCAATTTAGCGTGTCTCCCGATAGTTTGCACAACATCTACCGCAGAGTCAAACGACGTGTAGTGCACTGAACATAAGTCAGCGTCAATAAAATCATTTACTGAGCTCCCTGCTGGGTATGATAAGTGGTGAATCAATCTGTAATCCATACCTCATTTTTTCTCCACCAGTCCTAACGGCGAAACTCGTAAATTAGGCAATATTCGCGTGCTAAAGGGACCTTCGACTCTACCTGCTAATATTTCATTATTTAATTTAGCGGCAACGACATGAGGTCGCGATAATGCTGACCCCAAGTTTGTTGCTTCGTAAGCATTACGCGGACCTTCATACTGAAGTGGGAACCCATATTTGAACCCGTTAATTAACTCGTTAGCTGCATTGCGGTTTGAATACGTTTTAAGTTCGCGTTCCAAAATGTCACAATTCACGGGGGATGAACCTAATTTAAAATGGTTTTGTTTTATTGGGGACGCCTGTTTTGGATGTGACTTGTGACTGCCTCCGAAATGTATCGCAATTAATCATGGCGTGATTAGCATTACAAAAATTCACATACTGGATTATTAATGAATCAAATGCGAGGCAGCATAAGCGAGCTCAGCATTTAGTTCCTTAAAAATCCAATATACAATAACATGCTTATAATTAGCCAGGTGTATAATGCAGTCTCCCATCCGAGTATTGATTTTCCATTTCCTGTCGAACAGGTAGTCATTAAATCTGGTAATTTGTAACTTATTGGGGCTAAATTTGGCAACATCGGAAATACATGTACGTGTAGGTGAAGCGCGATATGGGCCAGCGATTGGCTTAGAAAGCAATGTGACTTATAATGTCAGGTATGCGAGAAAAAAATGAAAGGAAGACGAGATTTAAGATCATGTTTCTCGTACACCAGGATGTATGAAAAATGTACAATTTTTTGTCTAAATGTGTGAGTTAGAATAACATTCTTCGTTGCCGAAATTTGGGTAGGAGCACACACGCAATACGTTCATTGATATTTCGATACGTAATTATACGTTTCCTATATATGTGTATATAAATCTTTCAATTGCTCAATTATAAATATGAATGAAAATCATATATCCAGATAAGAGACCCGTTTAAACACTTGCTAACACGATTATATTACAAGGACGGTTGTAAGTGTCTGTGTCTGGAGAAATTGGGCTTATCGGATTTGCGACCAGTGTAGATCCAGATCTGCATGTGCATCCGCACAGTCTGATCTGGATCTGCACGGATCGCCATTCCATCGATGACACACCCGTCGTGCTTCTAAGAATGAAAATATATCGTTATCAGGAGACAGGAGTGTTATATTTGATCAGGAATGGCCACAAATCCGATAATCCTCATTTCTCCAATCACGGTCATATGTGGCTGTGACTGGCGAAATGGGGCTGATGGGATTTGTAACCAGTGTATGTCCTGATCAAATCGCACACTCCTGTATCGTGATAACGATATATATTGCCTGTTGTATCTAGAAGCATGACAGGTGTTTCATTGATGGACTGGCGAATAGTGCAGACCCTGATCAGACATATTTAGAAATACACGGGTCGCAAAGCCCATAAGCCCCATTTCTCCCAACAGGGTCATACGAGTTACAGTATCACTCGGATTTCAGAATTAATCTGATACGTGTTCTAATTTGTTTCATATCAAAATACATCTCGGATGATCTCGCTGGTTCACTGACATATCGGATTTACATAAATATAGCTGTATGATCCTGGTACCAGTTAACCCGAATTCTCTGTCTCTAACGCAGGGCGACTTGTAAGTCGCCCTGCGTTACAGACAGAGAATTCGGATTAGGTACCAGTATCAAGTTACTAGCAATCAAGTTACTAACTAGCAATCAATTTACTAGCAATCAAGTTACTAGCAATCAAGTTTAAGTTATGACAATCACGCTACGATTTTGTCATATTATACTCAAATGATTCGGTGTAATAATGGTATCTGACACCGGATCAGCGACCCGTTTCATTAAACTTCGTAATACTACAATGTTCGTAAGTGCAAATTTAGGAACGTCTGGAAATTTCAATTAATGGATTTACATTTATTGAACATGCAGCCTATGCTCAATAAATGTAGATCCAATAATGGTTTACAAGAAAACAGTGTTAATGTGAAATTCACAGACTATCATAATTTTGCACTTACGAACATTATATTCGTACGAAGTTTGGTGAAACGGGCCCATGGACACTGTCTTTCAGTACTGAAAGTATTTATGTAAGTTTATTTCTGTATTTTCCTTGTACACCGCCCACCCATGTATGTGTATTCCCGCTTGTATATGACCTTGTCGTTGCATGGACGTAAAACCCCAACCAATCAAATGTAGTACCAAATGTAGTAGAATCTCTCTGAAAGGGTACCGAGTAAACATGGGTGTGTTTAATTGTGATGATGTTGGTTTTCATTTATATCTGATGATAATGTATGTTCGTGATTGCAAAACACAACTATTACCGAAGGGAACATTTTGTTTCTTGATTCTTCCAGTCGTCTGCTGGAAATGTTTTATTTTAAATATTTCTCGACAAAAACCTGTTTTGACAACGCATGAGAATCGTCTCCACTGGAGACGATTCTCAAGTGCTGTCAAAACATGTTTTTTTCTTCAGAATTAAGTGAAACATGAAAAACAGCTGTTTCCGTCTCCAGCGTAGTGAGGGTTACCACACTAAAATACCGTATATCCCCTTCCCGTATATTAGAATTAAATCAGTTAAAAATTTCATGAAACATTACATAATTATACACCACCGACTGCGTTAATCTTGCCAATATGTCAGCGTTTCTGAACATCTATTCGCAATATCAACTCAGGCCCGTAGCCAGACCTGTTTGAAGGGGGGGGGGTCGTTTCGAAGGCTCAAGGGGTCTGAAGTATCTAGGGGGTCTAAAAAAGTGGACCTCAAGGCTGGGCGGGGGGGGGGGGGGTCGTCCGACCGCTCCGACCCCCCCTGGCTACGGGCCTGCAACTAGCAATCAATCAGTTTGATTGGCTGCGCCTCAGGCTCAGCCAATCAAGCCGATTGATTGCAAACGTAATATTCAAGTACAAATGTATGTTGAACTGGAAATAATCAAGTATCGGCAAATATTATCGCAGGCGGTGGTGTACAGACCGTTTAGCGGTGTTTATATCTATCAAACTTGGCACGTCACCTACCGGCTGTCGACACTATGACTACGATTTGTACGGGTCAATAAAGTGAAATAAATAGACTAAATAGTTTGTCACGAGATATAAATTGGATTTTAAACTTTTATCAAGATTGTGGTTGGCGATAGTGACGTTTTATGTCGTTAATATCCTTGTATTGCTAGCTTTCTATTCTGGTCTACTTGATACGGCGAGCGATTATATGGAAATTACACCGTAATAAACAGCTCACACCCGCTCAATCAAACATGACTTGCCCACTCATCGGACCTTTTATATGTTTTACTTTTATGAGTAACATATTACTTGGCAAGAAATTATAGCTAGCGACTTTAAAGGTAAATTCCCACTCAGTAGGCACAGAATATTCTTTATATCAGAGACATCACCTGAGAGATTTTCTGGGAAAGACATTCATTCACCATAATCCCACGTATTGATTGGCATTATTATACATTTTATATCAGACGTAAATTTTCACACTGATATCAGGGGCGATAACCGGGTTGCCTTAAAATGTTAACGGACGTTACTATTTATTCTCTGTATTTATTTGTTGTGGCCAGTATTGCGCTTCACTTACATGTGCAATGATCATTCTTTATAATCTGTCGAAAATATTATATGTTCAGGTAACGCATTTAATTAGTATACATGTAACTATGGTAATGAACTTGTTGTGTGAATTTACTTGTTGAAAGCATTTTATAGGCACCAACGTCAATATTTTACAGAAATCAATGCGAACACAGTTTAAAGGTACATGGCCACTCAGAAGGCACAAACTGTTCTTTATCGGAATTAAATAAGTGTATAATTGTGTCACTATTCCACCATTTCTAAATATTACGAGTGGCCGCTATACAGATATAATTACTTAGTAAAATGTATTGTACTGATAGAGACGCGCGTTGGTATCAGGCTATTTTAATATGCAAATGAGGCATGGTATTTTTTAATTATTTATACTAATTAAATGCGTTACATGAAACAATACAATTTTCGACAAATGATTAGGTATGATCATTGCACATTAACAAATAAATACAGAGTATAAATAGTAATGTCCGTTAACATTTTAAGGAAACACGGTTATCGCCCATGATATCAGTGTGGAAACTAAGTTACATCTGGTATAAAATGTATAATGATGCCAATCAAGACGTGGGGTAATAATGGTGAATGAATGTTTATTTTGCCAGAAAATATCTCGGATGATGTCTCTGATATAAAGAACAGTTTGTGCCTACTGAGTGGGAATGTACCTTTAATGACACTGAAATGTAAGATACTCTACGGAAGTTCATCTCATAACGTTTCATTAAACTGTTAAAATATTTAGTAATTTATGTAATGTATTTTTGTCAGGGCCCTTCCCACAATTTCTGTCGACTCAGCAATATGAAGTATCAATGTCAACGTCAAGTGTCCTTGACAAAAAGTGCACATATACATGTATGTGCATTGCGTATGTGTTATCGCTTGTTCTGTTAAATCGAGTATTTAATGATAAACGGTTAGACATACACATCTGCCTGCGTTAATATTGCGTTCATATATGTTTCTGAACACATATGGACAAGTCAACGCAATTAAGCATTTTGATTGTCTGAGCCTGAGCTGTAGCACAGCTCAGGCTCAGCCAATCAATAAGCTTGATTTCAAGTATATTAGTCAAGTATTAGCGCAGGCGGTAGTGTACTTCATACGGTGTGGGTATGATTCATATAGAGTATAGTAGGTTAGTGCCGTGAATGGCAAATCTATCTGGCAAGGCTTAGGAAACGGGATGGGCGAGGCTCTGCCGAGCACATCCAGTTTCCGTGCCGCGCCAGGTATGTTTTACCATTCACGGCATTAACCTACTATTCTATTTATCCCGTCAACACCTACAAATAGCTTTAAAATGCAAAAAAAATAACACCAGCCGAATCCTCAAAATCGGGAAAACGACTAGTATGACAACCGCACATATTCATACGCAGTGATTAGGTCGTATTGACAGGATATCAAAAATGTTTCAGGGCACCGTGTTTCACGGCACATGCGCACTGTGTTGACGGGATAAAAAATTTAGTGCGCCCTGTTTGACAGAAGTGAATGGGTTTAACTTCCCAGCAACAGCTAAGGTCATATAGTGAGGTTGAAAGTCTCATCAGAAAGACGGGTGGTGTGGAAATACGATGGAATATTTGTTTGCATGCATACTGTGTGGATCAAGCCACATCCTCCGGTATGTAAGCGCAATGCTCCACCCCTAAACCACAACCCATCCTTCGTATTTGCTCAATATGACCAATTTTGTTTTCGGATCCAAGACAGTTTATATAATTGTCACGGTAATAAATAACATTAAAACTTTACGCCTAACTATCGAACAATGACTTGTTCATACTAATGTTTGCACTATTAAATGAATGACAAAATGTGGATTTTTTTATTGGTCAACAATATTGACACACACTGAAGATCCAGACGAGACGGCTCGTTACATTGCTCTTTATTTCATATGATACATGAACACAAGATTACTGACTTCATAAGAACCGGATGATCACATTAAATTTTCACTCATGTATGACTTTCTTATACAAGGTGCATGATCACGTGGTTACAACAACAACAACAATGTCGCACACTAAAAAGTAAGTATTATTTGATATTTTCCCTAATATGCAACGGATTTTGATGAAATATGGCACAGCAAACGCGTCTTCATGAGCTGCATTTGGTGGTCTAGGGAGTTTGGCACAGACTTATGTCGTTTTTGCGAAGAATCGATTTCCGTGTCGGAGACACGGAAATCGATTCTTCGCAACAACGACAGAAGTTTGTGAGAAAATACAGAGACCACCAAAATGCAGTTTAACAAGACGCGTTTGATGCGCCATATTTCATCAAAATCCGTTACGTAATAAGGACACTATAAAAGAATACGTACTTTGAATCGATACTTGTTGTTGTTGTTAGTATCACGTGATCATACACCTTGTTATACATGCCTACTAATATATAATATTACGAGACGCGATATTGCAGCGGAAAAGGGAAATAAAAAACGCATTACCGAGGCGTTTGATTCATATGACGTATGGGGTACAAATGGCCGTCATCTCATTTAAATTTCCACCCGCTGCCTGTCAGCAATGAAATACCCATTATAGTTTTCTGGTTCAACGCATGCTTTCTGCTCGCTAGGTTTTGATGCCATAAATTAATACGTTTATTAAGGTTTTCAACAGCGAGCTGTTTTACTCCTACATAAGTTACTGAGACTGGAGAAACGGGGTTATGGCGTCTATGGCCAGTCTACAATGTAGGTCCAAATCGCCTATAGCACACTGTGGTAGCCTCCAATACTGATTTTTAGAATCATGACGGATGGTTTAACGGCTTGATTGCGAACAGTGTAGTCCCAGATCAGACTGCGCTAGCGCGTAGTCTGATCTGGGACTAAACTGGTCGCAAAAGCAAAACAGCTACATTTCTATAATCACGCCAAATTTTATAGTATAAGTAATAAATAACTACATTCCATGAGATTTGTGGTTTGGAAGATATATTTGGAACTGTTGTACTCAACATGAAGCGTGTATGTTTCAGGTGCATATTATTCGCTCGTACCGGTAAATTAGCATTGTTGATTGATTGATTGATTGATTTATTGACTGATGTATCGATTGATTGATTAATTACTGATTGATCGATTTAGTGATTGTCTCGTTGATCGATTGTCTACATATATATATATACCACAGATGATTGATTCATCAATTAATTGATTAATTGATTGATTCATTTATTCAATCAATCATCAGCATCTCTCCAGCTCCAGATATTACAGTTTCCGTGTTGGAAGGATATTTGTGGTGGTTGGTTGGGAGCGTGGGTAATTCAACGATCGGGATTCAACGTTACCTGGGGTTCACTAAGCTTCTTACTACTAAAATGTTCGTAAGTGCAAAATTATGATAGTCTTTCACATTAACACTGTTTTCATGCAAACAATTATTGGATTTACATTTATTGAGCATAGGCTGCATGTGCAGCCTATGCTCAATAAATGTAAATCCATCAATTGACATTTACAGACTATTCTAAATCTGCACTTACGAACATTTTAGCTGTAAGAAGTTTAGTGAAACTGGCCCCAGAATCCCAACCGGAGGCCTGGTTTGGGCCTCAGATACGTATTTGGCTTCCAATATACAAGTAGTATGAGTATTACTTATTTTTTACGGACTGGGGCTTAGCATATAGATGTGTATAGGCTAAGAGGGTCGCTGACAGATCAATATTTAGACTGAGTACAAATGCGATAAAGTCACATTTCTACTGGTGGCACATACACACTCGTAGTAGAATGACCTATTTATTCATGTCTAGAAACCTTTCATTATCTCTGATAGATCGAAATCATCGTCCTTATCTTTGTTTGTTTACATGGTAATTCATCATTATATATGGCTTTAACTGGAGACATGGGGCGTATGGGTTAAGCGACATACATAAGACAGACCAGTGTAACCCCCAATCAGCACAGCCTAACCAGGGCCTGGACTGTTCGCCATTTAGTCTCTGAAACACCTGTACTGCGTCTAACGTATACTTATTAGTCTTATGATCCGTACCAGGCTTCAGCAAAGCCCTGGACGATTATACGTTTTAATATCCACAGATCCCATAAGCCCCATTTCTCCAGTCACAGCCACATACATGTATATGGCTGCCGGCAGCAAAAGAGACCTTAATAAGATTTGCAACAATGTTGGAAGCCAGAATCATTTACAAACGCGAGCCAGCGAATTATTTAAACATCGTTTGCTGACAGCAATACTCTTACTCCAGTAACTGCCTTGCGGAGAGAGTAGTCCCTGATCAGACTGCGCAGGCTGATCTGGGGCTACACTGATCGAATACATCGCAATGACCATTTTCTCACTAGAGCTCGTGTATGTCATACATGTACATCAATTTGCTGGAAGGGATATATGTCTATCCATATACTTGTACATGTATGATATAATGGACCCATTCAGAAGATTAATGCCCATCTGAGGAAATATGCATATTTCGACAGTTGTTATACACACTTGTAGAGGGGGGAATATTGGTGTATTGTTTTCGTCACGATTCTCCGTCCGTCCGGGCTGACGAATGGGTAGTTATGAGTACAATGGTAACCGTAAATTCTATTAATTCCGTTCTGTTGTGAGGTTATTTCTTTACATTTATGTGGCTATGTAAAACAAAATAATTGCCACTCCGTCCGTCCATCCATCCGTCCGTCAAGTTGTACGAAGTAAAACAGCTGCATACTTGATATTTGGCATGTGGCTTCCTTATGGTTTGCAAAGTGAATTTAGATATTTTATTTGACTTTGGGTCATGGATTATCTCCCCCTTTTAGACTTCGAATTTCGCAATTTTGTTTTGTATGAAGAAAACATTTAAACCGCATAGTTGGATACTTCATAGTTGGTATGCGGCTTCCTTGTGGCGTGTAGATGTGATAAGTGACTTACGTGTATCTTTTGTATTCGACATCCGGGTCTATCAGCCAAATGCTGATATATGAAATGATGTATTTCTCTGAATAGCTACGGAGACCCGCAGGGGACGCAGAATTATTTTTTTATTATTAATTCGTTCCCACGAAATAACAATTCGTTCCCTCAATTTAACAATTCGTTCCCACGAAATAACAATTCTTTCCCACGAATTCACAATTCGTTCCCTCAATTTAACAATTCGTTCCCACGAAATAACAATTCGTTCCCACGGCAACGAATTGTTAATTGAGGGAACGAATTAATATAAAAAAATCCATGTCCCTTGCGGGGCTCCGTAGAATATCAGCAAATTATGTTCTTTTCTTTTACTTCATTTACTTACATATAATTCCAGCACAAAAATATTTACACAATTCCCTAACATTTGATTGGCTCGTAGCAAGTCTCTGACCAAAATTTGTATCCCAGTAAACTCCCACGCCGAACTACTTTCCGTAACCGTGAGGTGCAGTTAAAATAATTCTTAAAAAAACGGAAAATAAACACATTTTCTTGATGAATTTATTTCAAATGCTGGAATTATAAGGAATGATGGCCTTTTTGTGGAATTTATCGGCGATATAAACTTGGAAAAGTCGTGGGAATACTGGACAAGGCCATAAAAAATTACAATTTTCGAAAAAAAAATAAAAAAAATCTTCTTTTTTTTGTTTTTTTTTTCGAAAATTGTAATTTTTGATCGCTTCGTCCAGTATTCCCGCGACTTTTCCAAGTTTATACCCCGATAAATTCCGCAAAGAGGCCATTCATTCCTATAAACAATATCTAAAATTCAACATCTTTTCATGTAAATTTCTCAGAAACATGCAGGTGGTTGGTTGCCATGGATACATTGGACTTATGGGAGTTTTGATCATGGTAGCACCTGATAAAATATCATACTCTTGTAGCCGGATACCGATCTATATTATTTGTTACACTCATGGAGGGTGCTTCATTAATGAGAATGGCGAACAGTGCAGATCAGACTGTGCGTATGATGATCTGGATATACACTGGTTGAAAACCCATAAGTCCAAATCTCCAGTCACGGCTACATGTATGGTCAAAATACAGATTGTCGTTAATTCAAAAAACAAATATAAAAATTAGTGACAGGCAATGATTAGTATTTGAAGAAAAGTGTGTTTTACGTATTATCTCAGGGTGTGTAATTACTCTCATTATAATGATATATATACACGACTTCGGTAACTCCAAAAGAGATAAAAAAATAAACAGAAAATCACTTGTAATGAGCGTTTAGAGACACTGATTTGACAACTTAATCTGTTTTCCAAACGCTCAACATGCTGGAATATAATTGTAAAATCTACGAGCTGTGATGTTAATGCAAATAATACAGGTATTTGGTATATATGAAGATGTGCGATATTTCATGAAAAATATGTACATTTACGTTATTTTCCGTAAATGACGTAGAAACGTGACGAAACGTTCATAGCAAATGTAGAATATCTTTCCACGTTTGCTATGAACTTTTCGTCAACTTTCAACGTCATTTATAGAAAATATCGCCGTTTCTCTAAATAGTTTTCATGAAAAATCGCACATCTTCTCAAATATGCGACTTGTCTCAAATGTGTGAGTATTATTTGTGGAGCGATACGAGAAAAACGGGCTTAACAAGTGTTCGCCCAGTGTTGCGTCTGATCAGCTACATGTACACTGCCGCCCGCGCCAATCTTGCCAAACCTTATTATGTTCATTATTTAAAAGATACTTGAATATTGTGTTCGCGTTGAAGCAGCTTTATTGACTGAGCCTGAGCTGTACCACAGCTCAGGCTCAGTCAATCAAACCGCTTGATTGCCAGTGGACATTGCCAATAGATGTTCAGAAACGTTGATAATCTGGGCAAGATTAACGCAGGTTGTTATGTAGCACAATCAAGCGGCCTAATACAGGAGTGGAATCAGTGTAGGTCCTGATCCGTCTGTGTTGATGTGCACGCTGATCTGGAGCTATACTGGTCGACACCATGTTTTGCAATGGCGAATTACATTGATATGGTATATCAAGGGCGTTGCCAGATTTTCAGAAGAGGGGTCGAAAATAAGAAAATCGTAATTGTTATAAAGTACAATATAACAATGAAAATGCCATAATGTCATTCAACTATGCGATGACCGTAATTTAACCTACATGTATACGTGTCTCACAAATTGAGATATCAGAACTTTTTTTCTTCAATTTTTTCAATTTCGTACCCCCACCCCCCCCTGAACCCCCCCCCCCCCCCCCCCCCCCTTGCCGATGCCCTGGTATATAGATCTAATATGTAGATGTGACAGGAGAAATGGGGTTTACGGGATTTGTGACCAGTGTAGCTCCTGATCGAATAGCCCACTCCTGTTGTCCGATAACGGTTTATATTGTTTGTCACAATCCTGAAGGGTGTTTCATCGATGTAATGGCGAACAGTGCAGATCCTGATCAGACTGTGCGGATGCACAGGCTGATCTGGATGTGCACTGGTTGCAAAACCCATAAGCCCCATTTATCCAGTCACAGCCACATATGAGTGATGATGTAAGCGTTACTGATTTCATAAGAAACGAGGCTATAAACAAGGCTATGCCGAGTTTCTTGTGAAACCAGTCAACGAGTTTAATAACCATCATATTAAATCATCGCAAATGTTCGATTATATATTTATTGCATAACACAGCAACATACAGTTAAGCTGTACTGGCCACCTAACATGTTTTCAGTATCAATCTAAAATGCATATGTTCTATACAGCAGTGATTCGTATGATTAATACACTGCGAATGACAATGTTATGCAATAAAATACAATAAATACATCAGATATACGATAACTCTAATTGGATAAATGATCATCATAATTGAAATTAAAATTCTCACTAGCGTATAATCTGCAGTCGCATTATAAGCCATTTTGAGAAGTTACTCGGCTACAATTCTCTATAGTTTTAGCGTATAACACTATTAAAAACAAATAAGCAAGTATAAAAATGTCGTTGGCCAATTTTTATTTTGTGAAACACAACTGATAGCGAACGCACATATATACATTCCAAATGTACATATACAACAAATAAAAGCGTACTATCAGAAATATCAACTTACCATTAGAGAATTCAGGTAAATCCAGCGCACATTTAGCCGTGTAGTCTTCACTGATCTGATGTGGCGCTTCAAATATATTATTTTCACCCGTCAATAATATTGGTCCGATACTAATTTATAAAATATCCGGAGAACAACACTACATTTATTCCACACATATGAGAAGTCAGTAAGTTGACCGAATCTGCTAAAACTCCCACCGACGATCGGGTCAGCACGGAATCACGTTACCACCACAATAACAATATTTACCGTGCTCATATCCGATCTAGCGGTCTATTGAAGCAGATAGACTCGCGCCAGCAGAATAATAGAATACGCCTATAATGCCCCTTTGTGACCGTTGGGTTTACAATTCAAACTGGAGTGCTTTTTCATTGAGTCATTCGCTCGTAGTAACACGTCACTAATTATTAAAGAATACCACTATTTGTGTCATTAAATCAGGAAAATCCAACTGGAACAAACATACTTCATGTATAAACCATTCACATACGACGAAAATCCAACTTCCGAGATATATGATTCTCAATTACAATTCACTAGATTCTTTTTAAAGAATATAACTATTTTTCTTTTATAAAATACCAGCTGGTGTAAATGTACTTCATCTAAATAAACCGATTCATATACGAGTTACCCCGATAAAACTACAATCCACTTTAACTGTCTAACCTCCGTCAAGAGGTGTGCGAGATCAGAGCACCTGTAAACCGATAGTGCACCAAACTATGGTGGTCAATTGGAGACATTTCGTCAATTCGTTTCTACACCGGAGGGAGACGATATGGAGAATAGTAGGTTAGTGCCGTGAATGGGAAAAAAATATCTGGCAAGGCTCAGGAAACGGGATGGGCGAGGCTCTGCCGAGCACATCCCGTTTCCGTGCCACGCCAGATATTTTTCCCATTCACGGCACTAACCTACTATTCTATTTATCCCGTCAACATTACACAAAGCTTTAAAATGCAAGAAATAACCCCAGCCGCATCTCCAAATCGTATTGACAGGATATCAAAAATGTTTCACGGCACCGTGTTTCACGGCACATACGCACTGTGTTGACGGGATAAAATTCGTTAATTCGTTCCTATGCCGTGTAGAGATGAGTTTTAAGAGGCGATGTTTAAGAACGTTAAATTTCGTGAATTAGTTTCTACGCTGTGTAAAGACGAAACTTGAGAATACTACATTTCGTTCCCTCTGTTCGACGTCGAGTAGAGAAGTAAATGAAGAACATTCGTTTCTATGCGGTGTAAAAACGAAGGAAACGACATATAAGTTCCTCAATGCGGCGTACGGTTTGGTACGGTACGGTACGGTGGCGAAATGTCCTTAACTCGCCACCGTACCAATCCAACCTGCGCTTCCGTTGTATTGGATATTGCGCACGAGGAAGCAAAATGCTCCAAACCCAGGTTTGAATAAGTTTAGTAAATCCGGACTTGAGTAATTAGTGTGCACTTGGCGCATACAACCCAGTCGAGAATTCAAACCCGGGTGTTAGAAATGAGATCGCACTTGGCGTTGAAATCTCCCAATCGAGAATTCAAACCCGAGTGTTAGGAGTGATTGTGCATTTGGCGTTTAAACTAAGGTTTTTGATGTTCAAACGGTAGTTTTCATAAAACTATCGATCGATGCCCCCTGGTTTGACAATGTGGGCGAGTAGGATGGTTTGAAAATACACATACCGCGAACGGTAATAAACCCGATTGTATCATATATATAGCGGCTCATATGTGGTTGTGACTGGAGACATGGAGCTGATGGAATTATGTTACTCGTGACCTAATAGTATACTCCTCTAGCCTGATAACAATCTATCTTCCTTACTAGAAGTATGCCGGGTGTTTCATTGATGAACTCGCGAACAGTGCAGATCCTGATCAGACTGTGCGGATGCACAGGCTGATCTGGATCTACACTGATCGCAAAACCCATAAGCCCCATTTCTCCAGTCACAGCCATATGTATGCCAGATATGCTAATAGCGAAGTCGCACACCTGTTAGAGCAATTTTGTAACGGAGCAATTTTGAAACTGTTACCGGTATGGTGGAATACTTCTGCCATCGACATAACTTGATAAAGTTATAGCTAATTCGTGTGAGTATAAGTATAAGTTACTCAGTATAAGTTACTGTTCACACATTGGAATTTGAAGGAAATTAATACGAGGGAGCGCTAGCGACAGCAAATTTCGATTTGTACATGATTCCCGTCAAATGAAGACATTATGGCGACTTATTACATTAAAGTCTCGTCTTTGTCAGTTCGTAAGTCGTCTTGACGTCAAGACGACTTACTAACGGATCAAGACGAGATGAAATATATTAAAATTGATGTAGTTAGCGGGAAATATCACGTTTCCGACGATGTTTCGTCTTATTTTATCTGGACCAGTCTACATATATATCGTTAACTCGCATTAACGTGGTGGAAAATATGGACACGCTGATAAGACTTCATATAATGTGTATTAAGACGACTCAACTTTCGCGCTATCACGTTACACAACCGCCTGCGTTAATCTTGCCAATATGTCACCGGTTCTGAACATCTATTGGCAATCTCACCTCGCAATCAAGCAGTTTGATTGGCTGAGCTTGAGCTGCAACACAGTTCAAGCTCAGCAAATCAAGCTTCTTGATTTTAAACATAAATGTCAACTATTTTGAAATAAAAATACATTAGCACAGGCAGTGGTATAGATGACAGAAGCATGCCACCATATAACGGAGATTAACGACATGTACATGTACCGTCAGTGGTGTAACTGATTTCGAAATAACCTGATACAGTTATTTCTTCTAGTTGTGTGAGATTTGTCTCCCTTCCGTTGTCAAATTGTAGATAACCTGTTTCAGTTATTTGTGATATAAACATGCGCACATATGTTAGAATGATGTTAACCCTTAGACCGCTACTCACAACAATTGCCGTCTGCTGTTGCTTTCATATTTTGCCTTATTTCTCAATAAAAACATGCTTTGACAGCACTTCAGAATCATTTCTGAAGTGCTGTCAAAGCATGTTGTAAATTATTCTAAAGTGCTGTCAAAGCATGTTTTTGATGATACAAATGGAAAATAGAAAATAAACAGCAGACAATACCAAACAATATAGCGGTCTAAGGGTTAAAATAGAGTGGTACATGTACGCCTTGATTATGACAATCAGCTGGTGCCGCCTCTGGATTTGCATTCTCTTGCCATATCACCGACATGAATTTCGACAATCAGTCATATATGCCATAAATACTATCGAAAAGAAAAACCGACAAATTTATGTATTAAATTAAAGAAAATATATCGTGTATAATACATAGGGGATATTACATGAGTGATGATTTAATATTTTATCAGGTAACCTGCCCTGTATTGACCGAATACGTACTGATAACATATTGTTGTATCAGGCATTGACCTGATATCAACATCCGGGCTACAACAAGTGAAAACTGACGTT
>CM055273.1:44626641-44673819 GCA_029237695.1 Conchocele bisecta
TGAAAACTGACGTTCCATTGGTCGGTTGACGTCACGTGACGTTACCGAATGACGTCAGTGTAATGACGCAACGTAGACAAGTCCGCGTTCTGTCCATAGAATACGACGTCATCTAATGTCATTTGCGAGCATAAAACGTTACCTGATAAATAGAATACCAGGTTAGTGCATTTTGATATCAAGTTTATCAGGCTCGGCTCGGCAACGGTAGGAATTCCTCGGCAAGCCTTGGAATTCCTACGCGTTTCCTAGCCTCGCCTGATAAACTTGATATCAAAAGACACTAGCCTGGTATTCTCTATATATTTCTTAAACGAGTTTACTGATTTCTTATGAAATCAGTCAGCCAGTTCCATACATCTCATATTAAATCAACACGAATGTTGGTTTCTATTTATTGCATAAGCACAGCACAGTGCGTTGAAGCTGTAATGACCAACTAGCGTGCTTTCCGTACCGGCCTCATTTGCATTATGTAATACAATAGTGTAATATGATTTTATTACACTGTGTTAATACACTTCACGCGCCCATTTTATGCAATAAAATGAGCTAAGTCCTTTTATTGGCCGATGTTAGCAACCATTTTGAAATCGTCACCATTCAGTCATACGATGCATTTCTAATACGAAGGGGTCAAATGCTATCTTTTCATGGTTTATCAAGTTAATAACGAATAGTGTAGACCCAGAACTGCGAGAATGCGCTACTCCAGGACGGCACTAACCCGAATTTTCTGGCTACCACGCAGGGTGACTTATATATTATTCGCCCACGTGACAGCCAGACAATTCGGGTTACAGTGACACTTGTCGCAATGGAACTGGTAGCAGGGAAAATAATCCCATTTTGGGACAACGAGTCCAATATTAGTAACAATAAGTTTGGCTGTGACCGAACAAATGGGGCTTATGGGATCCGTGACCAGTGTAGCTCCTGGTCAAATAGCACACTCCTGTAACCTGATAGCGATCTATACTGCCTGTTAGAAGCATGCCGGCTGTTTCATTGACGGAATGGCGAACAGTGCAGATCCTGATCAGACTGTGCGGATGTACAGGCTGATCTGGATCTACACTGTTCGCAAAACCCATCAGCCGCATATCATCAGTCACAGCGAAAATTAAGGACATATCACTGTCCGAATACCATAAAGCTGAAATGAAAACAACGGATGATCTTTCTGCAGTAGTTTTATTTCTATGTTTTCTTAGCATTTTACAACAATAGTCCATAAGCCAATATAATATCCTGTTCACGTTCGTCTGTTTTTACAATGATTTACACATTACTAAAACATCCACAGCGTAAATTCAGCTAAGTGAATATCAACACACCTGTGTAAACGCACATGTGGCGTTTTAATAGCAATTTTAATGAACATACATTTTTGCAATTACAGGTACAAAAACTATAACTTTGTACATACTAAATTGCACCGTAGATACATGTATGTGATAACGACAAGTACCGGAGTGAGTATTTTGTATTTGACACCGTTCGTTATGAGTTTTGCCCGTTTGGAAATAACCCTGCGAAAGCAATAATCACTCTCAATGAGACCTACTGATAACAATGTGTCCGGGCTAGCAAAGGGAGTTTAGGGGCTGGGTGGGGGGGGGGGGGGGGTGGGGGGGGGGGGGGGGAGCCTGAGACAAAACTAATACAATAGACTTATTCCGTATGGCCCCTAAGCCTGTTGTAGTTTAGGGGCTGAACTTTTCAGTCCGCCCGTCCGCCCGTCCGTCCGTCCGAAAAATGAGTAAACCATTTCAAAAACATTACACCGGCTGATTCCAGTTGATCTAAGAGAGCTTCCAGTCCACCTTCAGTGCATAAGTCTCTGACACGTACACTAAGTGTAACGGAACAGGCCCCAGAAATGGGGGCCGTTTCAATAAACTTAGTAAATAGTCTGGGAGCAATTGCTCAGAATCCGGTACCTCATGTTAATTTTTCTTTGTTAGTGGTTTTGTATTCGTCTTGGATCCCACTTTCCGAAAAATCCGGGTATTTTTCCGGACACTTTCAAGGTCATTTCAAGGTCATTCAAAATCAAGGTAAAAATCCGGGTATTTATGCCCTAAAACCGATGAATTCTTTCCTTTGAAGTGTCAATATCTTCGGTGGTATGCATCACAATAATTAAAAATCAACTACAATCAAGACATCTAACAACAGCTATCGAGGACAAGGTCACAATACTATATTGTCAAGGTCACCGAAGGAAAACGGCAACGTTTTCTTCTTTGTAGTACTGCTGTAACAGTATGGTGTACATATATCGTTGAATTATTATCCTAGAAAATATATATCTTGAGATCTGTAAGAACTTATTTAATTTCTTACTAGTGGAGCTCATGATGGGCTAGTACATAAATGCACCCTGGTATGAACATAACGTTGTCATTATAGTTCGGGGGTAATCGCCACGAATGCGGCACATCGTGTTAATCTTTCTTCTCGCGGTTGTTTTATATTATAACATTATAGGGTTCAGCATGCAGAAATTAACGGTGCCATTTCTTTCCATTTCCAATTAAGTTCAATGTTATTTCAAGGTCATTGAACTTCAAGACGAATTTGATGCTATATATACTTTTAAAACAGATTAATTAAAGCATTTGGCATACAAACATTGTCAATATTTTCATTGATATTGATAATAAATAAATTTGTGAAATATAAAATCAATCATCAAATGTCAATATCATAATAGGTCGCGGATGTTGATACCTTTAAATTCAACAATCAAACTGCACATGTTTCGTATTCTTTGTCATAATTCCGCATGTATTAATCTAAAGTAAGCTTTCCGCAATAATACGGTATGTTGAACAATTCTGCAGTAACCTGGTTCCTGGCTACTGCAGAATTCTTCAACATATCATATTTATTGTGGAACCCTTACTATCATGACTAAACCATAACCCAGGGAATTGAAGCTTGGACGATCCGGTGAAAGAGATGTGAAGGAGTGGAAGAGTAGGTTCATGGTTACTGTATTAATCTAAAGACATGCATTTATAAAGAAAAATATCTTCAGAAATTTACTTTTGTTCAGTTGAATGCCAGTTCAAGGTCGTGGAAAATTAAGAATAATGTCATATTGTATTTATCAAAATAACAAAAAAACAGGATAACTACCATATAATGGTCATCTATTGAATATGTGTGCCAAATTTCATTAATCAAAAAACAAAACTATTAAAGCACAGGTCTTAGGAAATGATAATTTCAATGTAATGCTTCATACTTTTTATAATTACTGATTGCTACCTGTTAATTGCTAGTAAATGCATATTCTAACGCAGTTCATCATGACTCATGCACGGCTATAGGCGATAGTTAATGTGTACGCGTGTCATGCTGCTACCCCATTGTGTATTGCGCCAGACATATGTTTTCATGTGTTCATCGGTCTCCTCTCTGTATATTCTTTCTAGTTTGGATAACGTCACAGACTGGTTAAGATCGAAAATCTAAACATACATTTGTATTACTTCCATACAGGACTCACATTGAGATAGCATCTCCACCATAATGTATAACCGTGTATAATTCTCCGAGTAAAAGGATATATACGAAATCCAAATGAGGATGGATTCACTGTTAACCAGACACCATACTATATTAGGATCTAAATAGTCAGCTTATTTTATGTAATACTAAATAATATCACCAACTTATTATTACAATAGCAACTTTCACATACAATATGACAGAAAGAATGCATTACAATGATCTCTAGCTTACAAATCATACAGGTCAACACGTATCCTGAAACGTCTTAGTTTTCATAAGCATAATGATATCCGATCATGTATATCTGCTAATGTATAATGACTACAAGCAGTCTGTTGTGCCATCCGATTATGCACAATGATGCTGGCTCTTGATAAAAATAGACAATCAATTTGAAAATACAAGCATGATGACAGATAATGGACACGATTAGCACATGATATGACATATTAGCATGCACAGTATACATTCGTCACTGTAACGGATATCATAGAAGAACGTGGTCAAGCCCACAATCTGCTCTGAATACAGAGCATTCTGATATATGCTCTTCATTATAGAATATAAGCTCATACAAAATAGCATATGTAATGGTTAAGTGCGTCATTAAAATTGCTGTCCTCATAAATTGCGTATTTTATGGTATAAACATGTTGACATTATTTTCCATGAGTCTATAGTCCTTTCTAGTATACACCTATAAATAAACATGCGACGCTTTTGCAAATAGACAAACAACCCAGTCTGGTGACCTTCATTATGAGGAAGATTATCATTACTGAAATGATTAAATTACTTGTGATACCCCTGAGTTCGCTATAAACCTATGTAATGTATATGAAGACCTAGTCAAGTGTGCAACTCCTTATAACCACGATGACAATTAGTCAAGTATGTTAGAAAATATGTATCTATTCCAATTAAGGCATATCCTTGTGCAGCATGTTTACAAATTAAGGAGCATACATGTAAAAATAGTAAAACCTCATCGAGTATATGACATAATTTGATATTTTACTTCGCACCGTGAGTGCTGGATTCTTTGATACTGAATATGTGGGTATAGACACAGCTAGTATGTTCGAACAAATGTGTATAAACTGCCAAGTAATCAATATGCTTGTGTGTGAAGTACGTATATACTTGACTAGCAACTGTGATATAAACCATAACTAGATTCATGGAATATTTGACACATATATTTCTTGTGTATAGTTAGCATCTTTGATATTGAATGCATGGATTAAATCATCCACGTGAAGTTCACTATTTGACTTTTCCACTGGTCTATACTTGGGAAATCATTATATTTTGGTGGCCATTTTGAAAGTAAACATGCTCATTATGCCGTTGCTAGCAAAGACACTATTATCAACAGCCGAGCATGTTGATTTATTTCACTTTCTGAATCAAAGATATAGATGTGTGCACCGGCATCACTACGAAGATATTTTAGCCCGTATTTATAAGAAAAAAATTAAATGAAGTTTGGCGGCCATTTTGAATTTTAAATATGGTAAAGTATAAGAAACGGCATCACTACATTTCTTATACGAAACTTTGAACTGCAACTATTGGTATATATACATTAAATTACGCTCCTACGTGTCTTACATACCAGCCTACTTGGAAATGTAGTCTTTTGACGGCAATTTTGAAAATATAACCGCCGTACATTGAAAATACTTGATGTTTGTGCTAGTAAGATGCAGAATATATATTATTCCAATCTTCTGAACAATTTATAAGGTTATCAATTCAATAAGAACTGCACATTATCATATCCATATCATTATCCTGACACCAAGCATGTATGAAGTTTAATGACCATGAAATGACCTTGGCCGTGGCTTAAACAAAAATGGTACCCGGATTTGTTGGAAACCTTATACATTCAAGTTTATAAAATCATCGGGTGCCAACAATTAAAATGAGGTGCCGGATTTGTATACGTATATGTACATTTGCCCCCGGACTAAAAATTAAAATGTTCGAAAGTGCAAATTTAGGATCGTCTGGAAATTTCAATTGATGGATTTACATTTATTGAGCATAGGCTGCATTATCAGCCTATACTCAATAAATGCAAATCCAATAATTGTTTACAACAAAACATTGTTAATGTGAAATTTACAGACTATCATAATGTTGCACTTACGAACATTTTAGTCGTACTAAGTTTAGTGAAAAGGCCACCTAAATGCGAATACATTGCTATTTTCTACAGATGATCCGTAAGTCGACGAAAATATGACGTCAAATGCTCATCTACAAACTAATTTTATTCCGACTTTCAACCGAAACCATGGCTGTATTTTCTAAATTGTTGTTCATATGAAATCACGATACATGTTTCACTGAAGTATAGATGGCGAACAGTGAAGACCCCGATCAGACTGCGCGAATGCGCAGGCTGATCTGGGTCTGAACTGGTCGGAAATGTCCCAGTCTCCATTTGTGATCACAGGTGTTTGAACAGATTGTCAGTATGTTGGTGTCATATATGTATTCTGGTAGATTTTTAGTAGATTTGTGTGGATTTCGTTGGTTTTGGGTAATTTACATAGTTTTGTCTAACTACTAATGCTCAATCGTTACACACAACATAAATCGTCAATTATCTACACATTCACCGGTCCGAACTTTCGGACCCATTTTATACTGTCAAAATACCCACAAAGGAACATATACGTGTAACTCGCGGGAGGTGACGTAAATTGTATGTTGATAACAATGCACCGTCCAAACCACCAGATATACCGGAATGACCCATAAAACACTGAAATATGAACCGTTCTTCAAGAAAATGGCATACGCCCCATTTCTGATCTGGCTAGGCGGATGGACAAGTTGATATGTAGCCGATTACACCACAATTGCTGTAAGTATACTTATCTAGTTAAGTATACTTTGAGGGAGTAATTATTTATTTTTACTGAAATGCGTTATTTCATATAGAACTAACGAACGTATGCATAATTATTATACAGTATGTATTACATTATGACAGCTAATTGTTGGTTAGAAATATTTTATTTCATTAAATAAAACATTAAATAATTTGTGCATAAATTTAAAATTTCTCCCTCAAAGAATACTAGTGAAGATAAGTGAACTCAACAATGTGTGTGAAACCGGCTACTGGGTACAACTGTTTGAAATTGTCATAAGCCACATTTCTCCAATTACAGTCACATATTCGTATGTTTTCTTCAAACAAATATTGCATGTGATCAAGCAATAAACTCGAGTCTAAGAAATGACTAATTAGAAAGGAAAATGTTTGTACTTTGGTCTTTATTTGGAAAGGCGACGAAAGGTTTTAATATGTATACAAGCGCAGTGGCGCAGTAAAACTATTTATAAATATCGATAACTAGGAAAATTGATATAATTGATATAACTTTGTTTAGCTGAACCCGAGCTGTGGCACAGGCTCAGACAATCAACCTGTCCTATTTCAAGCACAACTGTCAAGTATTTTGACATAGGTATTAATTCAAATATTGGCCAGATTATCGTAGGCGTTAGCTTTCGTGTTTATTTTATTGTCTGTGCATGCACGTTATGTTTAGAAGCTCCGTAAGTACCAACCCGTATTAACGACACTTTTGTACAGGTGGAACCTACCCGCAGGGGACATGGATTTGTTTTATTAATTCGTTCCCACGAAATAACAATTCGTTCCCTCAATTTAACAATTCGTTCCCTCGAATTAACAATTCGTTCCCGTGAACAATTCGTTCCCTCGAATTAACAATTCGTTCCCACAGGAACGAATTGTTATTTCGTGGGAACGAATTGTTAAATTGCAGTTCGTTCCCAGGAACGCCCTGGAAAACGTACGGAAATTTCGATTACTGAATCGGTTTTTCGGTAGTTTTTCAAAGTTCAAGTTCGTACCCGCTGCCTACTGTGTCTCAAATAGTCGGAATATGGACTACATCATTGACAAGTGAACTATATCAATAAAACCAGAGACATATACATTCACAAGATTAACCACTTCCTGATAGCATAGACTGCTTTTAATCAAGAAATATGCACATTTTCTGTTTCATATCCTCAATATTAATACATCATTAATATTGCATAACCTAAACAATTTTTACAAGATATGGGAGCCATTAAAGAATCTATATGCACACGAATCGCAGCCAATTTATATCATTTAACGAAACATGTAGATACACCCTCCACCCCCATTGTTCACAATTTCTTGAACTGTTCTGTCCGACCTGGCTTACGATCAAGCACGCATACTAAGAAAAACAACAACACCCGTTTTCGTCATTTTGTTTTGTTTCTATAACAAACGTTACATTCATACATACAACTCATAAGTCTTGTATCATGCTGCTTGTTGCTAATATTGACTCAACCCTTTCACACCAGGCTGTGATGGGTTGTTGCTACCTACCCTAGGGCATGTAAATATTTTAATAATATTTCATCCAAATGGTCTGTCGAATGATACGTCAAACATTAACTCCATCCTTATGTGACCTTAGCTGTTGATGGGACGTTAACATATATTCATTCTCATTTCATACTTGGCGATCGGAATGAGACATTTAATGCAATATTTCAATGTAATAAAATAATTGCGATAAGTGACGATTCTATTGACCTGTTTCATCCATATCTATCTATACTGTTCCTTATAACTATTAAAACTAGCGTTTGGTGTTGAATGGGTTGAAGTAGGTGGTAGCAGTTACTGATAATATAGACAGATACCATGATACTGTTATATATTGTGTACATGACAGCCGGCTACAATAAAATGCAAGTACAGTGGAACCTCGATATGCCGAGCACCGCCATGGTGTCCGGTATGGTGAGTTTTCCACTGTAAGCAATCAATCACCAGCTGTCAGGCCCACATCATGGACCTGGTGGGAGAGCGGGGCTTTGAGGTACCCCGAGTTGTACAGTTGAACCTTTCTATAACGAACACGCCGATGGTACCCGTTGTGTTTGGTATATTGAGATTCCACTGTATTAAAATAATTTAACTAAAGTGGACTCGTGCCCTACTGGCATGCACACTCCAGTGACTACACATGTATATATTTCATATTATGTAACATGAATGTTTGTAACTAAAAAGAAAATAAATATAAAAAAAATTAATATTGCATTTTAACCATCTTCGAATAGGCGCGAATTTGCTTGCTGGTATTACACCGCTTAATTGTGCAAGGTAGCGAAACGCGCATACGTCAACCTGGTATTCAATATGTAAGGTAACGAGCCGCGCGTGTGTCAACTTAATCCTGTCAAGTAATCATAACACGTGATATGCACACCGGGTTTTCGTGTAAACGTGATGTTTCGTATCCTTCGAAGCTTAACTCCTTGATAAAACACACATACATAGTGGAATTGTAGACCTCCAACTGTCATTCCGGCTGCCCGGGTTCGAACCTGGATCCAGGCACTGGAGTTTGTGAAATGTTTGTATTTCCAGCTCTACCAGCTGGTTCTACCCATGTGTGCAATATAGCGGCTTGATCAGCGGGTTTTCAAGGCCTACGAGCCAATTGGGACCTTAAGTGTCCCAATTGGCTCGTAGGCCTTGAACATTAAGCAACAAACAAACATGTGGATGTGTCCGGAGAAATTGGGCGTATGGGTTATGTGACCAGTGTAGATCCAGACCAGCCTGTGCATCCGCACAGTCTGATCAGAATCTACACTGTTCACAATGCTATCAATGAATACCAATCATGTTTCTATCAAGCAATATAGGTCGTTATTAGGCTACATGAGTTTGCTATTTGATCAGTAGCTACACTAGTCACAAACACAATAAGCCCCATTTCTCCAGTCACATATATATAGGAGGCACGATATGAGATTTTGTACCTTGAGACACGCCATTGGATGTTGTACCTTCGGGCATCTGCGTAACTTCATGAAATACGTTTACAAAATTTACAATATTTTCCGTAAATGACGTCCAAGGTTGACACAAATTTCAGAGTACATGTATATGCGGAATTAAATAAACTTTTGACATCATTTACGGAAAATATTGTAAACGTATTTCATGAAATTACGCAGATGCCCGAAGGTACAAAATCCAATGGCGTGTCTAAATTATAGGAATATTAATGGTGGTGGTCTACCTTTTGATGAACTGTCAAATTGACAGCTGATATCTTTTTTTGGTCAGTCCATCATTAAGGTGTTAAAACTGTCAGCGCATATGGCGACTTAAAGCATGTTTTGTCTTAATTACTCTTAAAACTCGTTGCCGTAGGAATAAAATATTAATATTCGCAAACGTTGTCTCCAATGAGAGGTGTCTACTGTCTGTTCCACGTTTTGATGCCGACGAACTTTTGGCTATTAAACACATTAAGTCTCAGAAATATTTGAATGTAAGTTCCTTTTCATCAATAACAACAGAGTCAGCCTCCACAATTATTTTTATTTCATAACATTCCATCAAATATGGATTTTATTGCGAACAAAATATTTTTATATGGGAATTTAACATGGGGGTAAAACGAGGTAAAGAGTGACGGTAAGAGTTGAAAAGCGAAACAATTTGGAAATTGACTCCGAAACCTGACGAGATAGCTTGGAAATGAGGTAACTCAGCCCCATGTTAAAGGAGATATAACAAGCTTCTGTTTTCGCGATACGCTTATGTATTCATCATTTATATATCAAATAAATTAAATTGTACAGTAATCCGACCAGTATGTGCCGTTCTTTTACGGATTTCATATTCCGGACAACCAGTTTTTCCAGCCGTCACTGCATGACTAACTTTCCCTTATTTTGCTTACCACAGTTATTTCCATTTGCGGTCACGTGGGTATATGACGTATCAGTAGAACTTCCGAAATGTATGCATAATAAGATTATTACACTTAATAGTCCCATAGGAAAATCGTGTTTTCGCTATAAATTCAATATTTGAAAAAAGAGTACTTACATTTAAATATTTTTCCGATTTAATGTGTTTAACAGCCAAACGTTCGTCGGCAGAAAAACGTGGAACAGACAGTAGTGTGCAGAGCATAGGACTTCAATATCGATGTTTGGGGGGGGGGGGGTTAAATTCCCGCCCTAGGTATGAAACAATACTTTCATAGTGTTTCAAACCCACTGGTCTTTCCGACGAGTCTTTAGACCGATGTCCTGTCACTATATGAGACACGCCATGTGATTTGGTACCTTCGGACATCTTCGTAATTTCATGAAATACGTTTACACAATTTACAATATTTTCCGTAAATGTCGTCAAAATTTGACATGACAGTTTTGTCAACTATTGAATTTATTTATGGAAATTATTGTAAATTTTGTAAAAGTATTTCATGAAATTACGCAGATTTCCGAAGGTACAAAACCACATGGCGTGTCTTATATGTGGATGTGACTGGATAAATGGGACTTGTGGATATTGCCACCAGTGTAGATTCAGATCAGCCTGTGCATCCTCACAGTCTGATCAGGATCTACACTAATGCCATTTCATCAATGATATGCTCGTCATGCTTACAGGAAGCAATATATATCTTTATCAGGCCGCAGGAGTGTGCTATTTTATCAGGAGCTACACTGGTGGCAACTGACTGAATAAATGGGGCTTATGGGAGTTGTGACCAGTGTAGCTCCTGATCAAACAACACTTTTCTGTAGTTTGATAACAATCTATATTGCTTGTTAAAAGCATGGCTGATGTTTAATTGATGGAATGGCGAACCATGTAGATTCTGATCAGATTGTGCGGATGCACAGGCTGATCCGAATCCATACCGGTTGCAAAACCCATAAGCCCTGTTTCGACCGCCACAGTCGCTATAGTAAACCTAGTGTTTTCTAACCCAAGGTGCATGATCACGTGGTTACAACAACAACAACGCCGCCCACTCCAAAGTAAGTATTATTTGATATGTTCCTTAATATGCAACGGATTTTGATGAAATATGGCGCAGCAAACGCGAAAATACAGAGACCACCAAATGCACTTAACAAGACGCGTTTTATGCGCCATATTTCATCAAAATCCGTTACGTAATAAGAACACTATACAAGAATACGTACTTTGAATCGGTACTTGTTGTTGTTGTTAGTACCACGTGAGCATACACCTTGTAACCGATAAACCAGTTGAACCGAGAACGACTAAGACAGGGGAGATAATGACGGAGAATATTTTACACCTGTTCGTTGCAGTTTCTTCCCTTTATACAAATGTACCTAAATAAAACTGTTGACGGTGCGGGCAACATAGTAGAGCAACAATGAGCTCAAATGTAGCTTATTTAAGGAGTAGGTGGACTGTTTCTTAGAACATAGATTGTGACATACCAAATGTTCGTAAATGTCTCTAGTTTCTGAAACCACATGAGGTCATTCTGGGTTCCGTGGGCAAGGCCTTAAATTCAAGATGGCGTCCAAGATGGTAGCGAAAATAATGATACTCCATGATTGTCATACATAAACAGCCCAGAATATAACATACGGTACTTCATGTTATTGAAACGGTAGGTAGGGTCAGCTTATGACAAAATTACATAATTCCTGCTTGCTTGCTATATTGACATGAAGGATATAATAAATACTCAGAAGCGAGATAAGTTAGAACCGAATTACATCAAACACTCATTGGCGCTCAGAACATAGTTCGATAAAGTATGGTTGTAAAATCCCTTAATCAACAATCATCACAGTAAATTGATCAATAATTGTTTTAGACTTTAGGAATTTCACTCATCGAAATATTTCCAGAATAATCTTAAAATGTTACATCGTTCATGAATCATGGAAATGGAAAAAAAACACAACAAGATGGCGGCTTTACGGTTTAATCCTATTTAGAATGGCGACCGTGCATCCCGAAACCATTAACGTGTACTTCAAGCAGGTTCAACATATGACTGTTCTGTTGATACTTTATAGTTTTCCACCGACAATGTGAAACTACAGCTTCTTTTCAACGAAATACACTCTCAAAATTCACGAGACCCATCCATTTTCATTCGGGTCAGATTCTGCAACGATTGCGATATGTCCAGAATAAAAATCAACAACACAAAACACCATTTTGTTTCGTGTATTTCATTACCTGACTGGAATCACTGGAAGCAGCCATTTTTATTTTAAATGATATAGTACTAGACTTATTGACGTACTAATAATTATGACGTCAGTCATATCTGAATGACACACGGAATGGGTAGAGAGCAAACACAATTGGAAATTGAGGGTCGTAATGGAAATTGATTTGGCATCCAGAAAATGGCATGAACTGAATTTTATTTTCCGGCGATATCGTTTTTATTTGCCAAATTTAACCCTCACACTATAAACAGTTCCATTTCGGGGACGAATTCCAATTTAGCGGGGAAGTATGTCGCGGTACGTAACTCACTGAGGGGAGGAAGTGTGTATTCGTGCCCGGCTAGCTCAGTCGGTTAGAGCGATGGTACGGTAAGCCAGAGGTTCCGGGTTCGAGCCCCGGGCCGGAGCACATTTTTCTCACCCTGTGACATTTGGCGCCCAACGACGGACCGTGAATGATATATATACTACCCAAAATGTACCAAAAATAAGGAATTCAGAGACGAATTAAATATATAATTCGGGGACGAATTCCAATTTGGCGGGGAAGTATGTCGCGGTACGTAACTCACTGAGGGGAGGAAGTGTGTATTCGTGCCCGGCTAGCTCAGTTGGTTAGAGCGATGGTACGGTAAACCAGAGGTCCCGGGTTCGAGCCCCGGGCCGGAGCACATTTTTCTCACCCTGTGACATTTGGCGCCCAACGAGGGACCGTGACTGATATATATACTACCCAAAATGTACCAAATATATGGAATTCAGAGACGAATTAAATATAGAATTTGGGGACGAATTCCAATTTGGTTGGGAAGTATGTCGCGGTACGTAACTCTCAGTGGGGAGGAAGTGTGTATTCGTGCCCGGCTAGCTCAGTCGGTTAGAGCGATGGTACGGTAAACGAGAGGTCCCGGGTTCGAGCCCCGGGTCGGTGCACATTTTCTCACCCTGTGACATAGGCAACAAAATACCTCATACCTTTGTTCGGATGATATATACAGTGTGTCTCATAGCTGCACGTTGTTCGCTTCATAGGTAACATGTTGCACCATATCGCTACACTACGGTCAGCGGTAAACATTTGGGTAAAAGCATTTACACTTCGCGCACTAAAGTATTGAACAAAACCTGCAGGGTGCTGACGTTCATACTTCGCTATATTGTTATTCTATATGGAAAATTATATAACATGACACCAAATATCTCGTATGTAATACAGCGTAAAGAAATATAATTATTAGGCGTCTCATAATAATTCAGAGCTCCAGTTAAGGTGCGTAATTTGATCAAATTTGGGGGGAATTTTGTTATTTTCTCAACAAAAATGGCAAGTTGCAAGCGCTTTAGAATCGTCTCATTTTTGGTGAAGAACTAAGAGAAATACCTCAATATTTGGCTAAATTACGAATCTTAACTGGAGTTCTGAATATCTGATATCATTACAAACGATTGTTAAAATTTTATTACGAAGCCAAAGTTGGTGTATTATATACATGAATCAAAATGATAGATATAGAATATGTTTTCGTTTTAATTTTAAGCGACGTTGTGGTGTCTTATTGGAGTCTTATTGAAAACATACGATAAAGATGAACATTCATGAGTGTGCTATTTGATCAGGAGCTATCCCATTTCTTCAGTCTCAGACACATATAAGTTGTACTTATTATAAATCAGAACAAGAACTTCAAAGGTACATGCTCACTCAGTAGGCACAACATGTATAGGAATTGAATAAGTGTATATTTGTGTCACTATTCCACCAGTTCAAAAGATTTCCAGTGCCCTCTATAACGATATATTCATTTAGTAATATTTGTTTTACAGATAGTGACACGCGGCGGTATCAGGCTAATTTCATATGCAAGTGAGGCATGGTTTGTTTTAATTATTTATACTAATTAAATGCGTCACCTGAAAAAATAAAATTTTGGACAGATTATCATAAAGTATGATCATTGCACATCAAAAATAAATACAAAGAATAAATAGTAATGTCCATTAACATTTTAAGGAAACACGGTTATCGCCCCTGATATCAGTGTGGAAATTTACTTCTGATATAAAATGGAAATTAATATCAATCAATATGGTATTAAACGTTGAATGAATGTTTATTTTGCCATAAAATGTGTCAGATGATGTCTCTGATATAAAGAACATTTCGTGCCTACTGAGTGGGCATGCACCTTTAATATGTGTTCTACTACCTGGTGTGATCACTGTACATGTTTCATTATTCATGGAATAGCTATTGCGAACAATCTCACATATTATGAAACACCCTGTACACTAGCGGGTGCATTTACAGGAGCGTCGTCAGGAGAGGTTCGATGTGTGCCTACGAACCCCATTTTTTGAAGTCAGCAGGATGTACGGTACGTGCGTCCAGTTAAAGTAATTGGTTAAATATTTAGTTAAAGTTTGTCGGTATACTATCAAAGACTCAGCGGGCTTGACATGCGGGCCGCGGCCATCTATTTTATAAAACATGCGGCCCGTGATAGCCATGTTCAGTGCCTGACTGAGCAGACATTATATTATTAAAATGTGCTACTAACAGTCACAGGTGGAAGACTCGGATCTATGACACCAACAATAAATGCCTATTAAAAAAATCCCATTACCCCACATTATCGGTCATATTTGGCCGATAGCTGATCGCCAGCTCAAAGTAATGTCGTGCACCATGACCATATACATTACAAACTCCAACCATACAAAGTTTGTCAATTATGATCGTTCACCGATCTGAAAAACACCCTTTTTCTAAGTCCATTGCCTTTCATTCATGATTCGCGTACTATCAGATTATGTCTTCCGGAATCCCGAAATAGGTTGAATGACGTCATCACAGTTTAGATTTAGCCAATCAAAGATGTTCTTACATAGACGCTTCGGTGGTTGTATTATAGAAGATGGTGCATTGACCCGGTTCCAGATAATGAACGAAATTAGACAAAAAAAGTGTTTTTTAGATCGGTGAACGATCACAATTGGACGAACTTTGCATGGTTGGAGTTTCTAATGTATATGGTCATGGTGCACGTCATTAGTTTGAGCTGGTGATCAGCTATCGGTCAAATATGACCGATAATCCACGCCGGACGGCCTCCGATTCTGTGTGAGATTCTTTCGTACACGCAAATTTCGCTTTGGATGGGATATGACAAATGCGAATAACTGCATAAATGCTGGAAACAGCGAGTTTAAGTGAGTATATTCACACACCTAATACCTTTATCGATTGCCAGAGATATAAGTCATACATGTAATCGATGTTTATTGTGTTTGTGCGAGTCGGAAAAGAGAGGGCTCTTGCTATAATAGCCATATTGATACTCACCTTTATAAATAGAATATGGTACTGTACGAGACCAAGTGGGTGGGGTATTGGGATTTTTTTAATAGGCATTTTTTTGCTGTCATAGGTCCGAGTCTTCCACCTGTGCTAACAGTCAAGCGATGCGAAGCGTATTTCACTATGCCAATATCCAGGAATACGCTTCTTAAATTGACCCGAAACTTTTTGCCCGCGAGCTAGTTATTATCCAAATATACCGGAATACAATGTACATCATTTGCCTTCTGGAAAACTTTCCGGGGCTGTGAAGCAACCGAAATATGTAAGCGGCACAGGGGCAACCCCTGGACCCCTTACAGATTTCGGTTGCTTCACAGCTGAAATTCGAACACCCTTTTCAAAAATACTGGTGACGCTCATGTATGCGTTATACACCACTCTAGTAGGAATGTGGCGTACCAGGGGTCGCGCTTCAGGTTGCTGTTAAATCAAGAGCTTTAGAAAGTTAAATGTACACACCCGGTATATCCTAATCAAATTTACGGTTTAATTATTGTTTACAAACGTAATAATGACGGCTCAATGGCTAGATATGGAGAACAGTGCAGTCCATGATCAGACTGCGAGCATGCCTGGAAGCACATTTGTTCAACAACAATCCAGTTAAAGCGAAGGTATCTCAGAAGTCGTGTCAAATATCTCTGCACTTTGTCATTATTACTGGTGCGGCACTTCGCGCCCGCGTAACATATGTCACGTCGAAAATGCACCACATTCTTAACTCAGCTCAGCCACTCAGCTCTACTTAGAGCCTTTGCATAAACGCATGTTTTCGTCTAGAAACCAGCGCATATTTCACTTTTAGTAAGAATTATCTCTGTATTATGAAGGTATACTTTCTCATAAATGCTGTAGCGAAGTTTTAGCAATATGGAAAAGTGTGTTTCAATGGGAAACGAAAGTACGTATATAATAGCAACTTATATAGGGACTTGGGTAATAATTCTAATTACATAACTCTAATGACAAGAGTTATACGGCGTTCCAATGTTTGATAAATTGCGTTTCACGTTTTTCTCATTTTTTCGCACAATTTAGATATACTGCGTGCTAAAACTTTCGGTGTTGTAGACGAACGATGCACTATTGTCCTCGCCCTTCGACATCCGGCAATAGTGCCTCGGATCGCCCACAGCACCTCGGTGCAACAGTTTTGATTGTTCCCAGAATGACCATGAAATAACTGTTTCTATTTTCACCCATAGAGGTACATAAACAACGGATTTCCTATCTTGTTGCTTTCAACATGATAGACAATCTGATACTTTTGTATCGATATCGGTGAAAATTGAAACAACCCAGCGGTCCTATTATCGTCATATATCTTCAATTAAAATACTTTTCACAGGGCCATGATGAAAACACATTTTTATTTTTTATATATATATTTTTTTTAAATCCTTAAAAAAAATCCAACGGTCCTATTATCATCATATATCTTCAATTACACCACCTTATACAGGGCCATGATGAAAACACGTTTTTCTTTTTCATAACATGTTTTTCAAAAAAGAATCCTGATATGCCCCTTTAATAGTTTCACAACTACCCGATACAAAGACACCCATTTTCGGTGATTACCCGGCCAAGCTGAATAGGCACAGTACACGGTACAAACGATGAACACTCATATGTGGCTGTGACTGGAGAAATGGGGCTTATGGGAATTGTGATTTGTGCAGCTCCAGATCAGATAACACAATCCTGACGCCTGATAGCGATCTATATTCATTGTTAGACGCATGCCTGATGTTTGATTTACGGAATGGCGAATAGTGAAGATCTTGATCAGACTGTGCGGATGCACAGGTTGATCTGGATCTGTACTGGCCGCAAAACCCATAAGCCCCTTTTTTCTCCAGTCGCAGCCATAAATCATTTACCAGACACACACTACTGCCTGCGCTAATCTTGTCAATTTTGTCAATTTCTTTATTTAAAAATACTTGCGTATCGTGCTTGAAACCAAGCAGCATAATTGTCGGAGCCCGAGCTGTGCTACAGCTCAGGCTCAGGCAACCAGTTTGCATTGACAATAGGTGCTCATAAACGTCGATAATTTGGGCATGGTTAACGTAGGCGATTGTGTAATACAAAATCTGTAAATTTCATTAAAGTGGCTATGTCTCTGATGATGCCTCAGAAAAACAACTACAGTGGAACCTCTCTAAACCGGACACCCTGTGAGGTCCCCAGGGTGTCCGGTTTACAGAGGTTCCACTATAAAAGATACAGATGACTACTTCAAGAGAAGCGTAGATGCTATGTGATCATGAATACACATTATCAGTGTATGCAAATAACAATAACTCATTATCAAAATTAATCAAAATTAAGTTTCTCTGTGTCCGGTTTAGAGAGGTTCCACTGTACATGTATGTGATTTTCACATCATACACCGACACAGTACAGCGGAACCTCTCTAAACCGGACGACACCCTGGGAGATCCCCAGGATGTCCGGTTTAGAGAGGTTCCACTGTAAACCATACGGATGACTAATTTCGTTATATTACGCGCGTGGTTGCTTTGCGACCATGAACAGACGTTATGGTCGGAGATAAATGGAAATTAACCCGATCAGAATTCAGCAAAACTATGATTTCTCTGTGTCCGGTTTAGAGAGGTTCGATAGTATATATATGGCTCAGAATGATCAACTTCGTGATTTACAGTGTAATCCTTATAAGCCAATGGCTCAGAATGATGAAATTCCTGATTTACAGTAAGTCCTCTGTAAACTAATGGAACCTCTCTAAACCGGTGTCCGGTTTAGAGAGGTTCCACTTTACAATTCGATTCAGAAATACGAGATACAAGTCTACAATTAAACTAAACTATGTTTGCTGCTTTCTATGCATATATGAGACAAAGTGCCTTTAAAGTTTATTTAAACGATGTAATTTAATACGGCATTGCTAACTCCATGCTACACGCATACACTGCATTTTCATGAGTAGTTTGCGGACAATATATAATATAGGTAAGTCTATGTATTTTTTAATACACAATTTAGATTTGAATATGTATATGGAAGAACGGGGCCAATTACAACAGGGAGCTATACAAATAACTTGTGTAGTAATGTACAGACAGATATACGAAATACTGAATATTAAAACATATTGAAATTATAATGGTAGGGATTGCTGGAGGAATTGAGCTAACTCAAGCAGGGAGCTATCTATTCATGTATATGACTTATTCCCGTGTCATCCATAAGTGTATATTGTTACACGTGTATTGCTTCAGGGGCCATATGGCTTAAACGTACATGCCTACTCAGTAGGCACAACACGTTCTTTATAGGAATTAAATACATGTAAGTGTCTAAGTGTGTCACTGTTCCACCAGTTGTAAAGATTACGACTGCCCGATATAGACGTATAATTATTTAGTAATATTTATTTTACTGATAGTGACTCGCGGTGGTATCAGGCTATTATCATATGCAAATGAGGCATGCTATTTTTTAATTATGTATACTAATTAAATGCGTCACCTGAAAAACATATTTATATTCCACCATTGAAGCACCAGTCACGCTTCTAACAGTCAATAGGTCATTATAAGGCTACACGAGACTCAGTATGCTATTTGATCAGGAGTTACAAATTTTATAAACCCTGTTTCTCCAGTCACAGCCGCATATATTGAGCCCAAATCATATTACAGAGAGCAAGTGGCGAACCAAGATGGATACGATTGATGGTATACTGTGTCTTCTCGTGCTACTGATACAAGTCGTCACGAGAGCCGATTCTCATGGGTGTGACACAAACTGCACCGTGGAGGCCACAACTCTAACCTGTAGTGAATGCATACCAGAATCCCTTGAGGACCCATCCATACAGCACGTTGTTCTGAGAGTATCCAATAATACTCTTGGTAGCCGACATTGTTTATTCTGCAGCTCCACCTGGCGGAATGTTACATCTTTACACCTCAAATCTAATGACGAACCCAGAAATGCTTTCATAGGACATGCCCTGTTCCGCGGGCTGGTGCATCTCCAAACGCTACGAATCCAACTACCATGGCTGATTGGGTTTCACGGAAGCACATTTGAAGGTGTGGAAAACATTAGACAACTAATATTCTTCAACTGTGTAAGGCTCACTCTAAACGAAATAGCTGTCGTATTATCGGCTACACATACATTGAAGAGACTATCCGAATTGGTTTTAGATCGTGTATGCAAACTGGAATGCCAGGTAAATGATCAAGGCCAGGTACATGACAGAAGTTTGCTATTCACAGCCGACTTTTTCAGGGCGCTATCAACTACAAATATCACACGGCTGACGGTCACAAATTCTACAATAGAATATCTTGCTCTCCAGGACATGTTGCCGATATGTGACACGTTAACCTATTTTGATTTTTCAAAAATAATAGTGAATAAGGTATCATTTGAATCAAGCAGAACATGTGGCAGCTTAAAATTTGTTAACTTAATCGACTTTACAGAATCCTCCAGGTATCACAAAGTGGATAATGATTTCTTTTTAAATAAGTTTATTCCCATCAATATATCGTGGACCGATCACTCGAGATTTTACGCCAATGTTGAAACGATGAACTTCAGCAAACACACATTTGTTGGTAATGGACATCTCATTTTCAGGAATCTGACAGTGAAATTTATTATGAATGACCGTTTGAAATTAAGGGAGTTAAGTCTAAAAAATAATCGCTTAAAGTATATGGACGTGATTTTCATAATTGAAGGCCATATGCAGCTTGAAGGGATCGATATCTCCTCAAACGACATGGAATATATAAGACCAGAATTTTTCCAATATCTGAACGCACTCAGGCGAGTCAGTCTGGCGAACAATATGCTTTATAAAATGCAATTCAGTCGCAACTTTGAAAGATTATTTTCTAATTTAACAAACCTAACTGAAATTGATTTATCCTATAATAACCTGTCTTATATACCGAAATGCATGTTTGTTCATAATAGAAATCTGAGAATAATTATGATAGCTGGCAACAATCTCAAACAGGTCACATTCGACGCACAAACAGTTAGCAGTTTAAAAGTCCTAAATATGTCTTGGAACAATATATCGTTTTTTAATCTTACATCAATGGCGTATTTGCAATCTATGAGAAATCATTATCAGACGAGCAATATAGCTCTTCATGTGGATATCTCCAGTAATCCATTTGTGTGTTCGTGCGATACATTAAAGTTTATACATGAGCTTATAACCGTAGATTTCTTCATTCGCGATACAGAAGCATACGAATGCACATGGGAACACAAACGACATCCGATTAATCAACACACGATTGAGACTGTCATATACTCATGCGACAAAGATCAACGATTGAAACGCAGTATTCTAACGTATTCGCTAACCATTTCGATTTCCTTAATTGTGATCTCCCTTTTTGTTGTCGTGCTGGTCAAAATGATACGACGATCTCGATGGAAAAGACGACAGCGTAATAACACCCAACTGCTACAAGATCATCAACTGCGGAATAGGTTTCCTGTGTTCCTTGCGTTCAGTCACCTCGATCATGACTTTGTAATGACGAACGTATACCATACGCTGGAGCATGGATTACAGGAGTTGTTGGACACACAACGGGAAGTTATCGCGATCGGCGATAGACAGTTTCATCTCGGTGAGTACGTATTTGATGAGATGGTCAGATGCATTGAGATGTCCACTGTGTTTATTGCCGTGGTGTCTCGCAATTTCTGTGAAAGTACATATTGTGTGGACGAACTAAGACAGGCCCAACAAACGGGGACTCCTGTGTTGCTGATATACAAAGAAGAGGTAGACGAGGATCGCATGCCTCCCGCTGTCCACGAGATGTTTAAGCGGTATGTTCGCGTGAGGTTTCGTGAAAAGAATGACCAATACTATATTGTGCCGGACTGGGACACTATATATGAGTATATCATAGACTTGGTTAGAGATTAGATATAATTTTAGTCAACTGCCATTTTTAAGTACCGGATTTATTTCCCGAAACATCTGGAAATCCGATAAAGAAACGAATGCGGAGCACGAGTTTTCTTGTCGGATTTGCAGATGTCAAGGGAAATAAAACCGGTATTTCAAAATGATAGTAGAATTAAGTGCATAGTACATGTTTTTCGAAAAATGTGAAATTTGCTATTAGACCAGCTTATAACGTTGTCAAAATTGATAATTTTGACGTTGGCGTATGAATTGTTTCTTCGCCGGAAATGGCGTCAAAACGTGACGTCCATTACGTCTCGCGAACGTCTTGGAGGAAACAGTTTCTTGAAGGAAATAAATTCCTCCAGAATCACGGTAAATCACTGGGTCGCATGTAATATAGTAGTTTATTGCGATTGTACATTAAGCAAGGGAATCGTTATCACTAACTAATTCCCTCACTAGCAGACTTGATAATAGAACAAGTTATTGAATAAACACGTTTGCCTTACAAACCAGGTGAACATAACTCAGTGACCTTGACAGTGGGCGGTCGGACGTGGGTCGTATGCAAACAAGAGGCCCAAATGGGTCTATATCGCTCACCTGAAATTAGTATCCCCATTATAAAGTAAATAAAAAACGGCACGGACTGTCGATTATACCAAGTTCCATCAAAATTCGTCTGCAAGTTGATAAAAAGTCATTGGAATAATTGTTCAGGTTTTTTATGTACAGTCCATGGGGGGTTAACAGATGACAGGAAAAACATAAGATGTAAGATATACCACCTTTGAAGGCGATTAACCCAATATTTTGAAATTAAGTGCTTACTAAAGTGATTTTTATGGACCTTTCAACCTTTTGGCAGCCATCTTGGATGACGTAGTCATTCAACTTTGGCAAAACATGCTTCAGAGTGATCGTCTCCTCGATACATTCGATTTTATATACAACACGATGATATTTTGTCAAATTTGAAATTTGTCCCCTACTTCACCACCCGGGTCCCACATCTTTTGTTATCCAGAGGTCGTTATATTACCAAATCTGAAAGGGCATTGACAATCGATAATTCCCTCCAAGTTTCGTTGAATCGTTCAAGCGCTTCGTGACCAGATGTTTTAATAATTCGACCTAATATTCTACGGCGGCCAACATGGATTAAGCAACTATCGCACCATCACTGTTGAGGTTAACTAGATTCGGCCAAGCGGTTCACGTTCTATGTTAAAAGGATGACATTTCGACCTTTGATGACGTAATCATCCAATTTCGACAAAGAAATGCTGCAGAGTGATCGTCTTCTCCTGGATACCTTCGATTTGATATATAACACAACCATATTTGGTCAAATTCGAAATTTGACCCTTATCTGGCCCCCGAGCCCCGCCCATTTTTTATCCCGGGGTCATCGTTTTAACAAATATGAAAGATTAACTATCGATCATTATTGCCAAGTTTCGTCTAAATCTGTCTGGCGGTCCGTTCGTGAGAAGATTTTTTAAGAATTTGACCTACTTTTCTGCAGCGGCCATCTTGGATATGCGATGACGTCCATTTTAAAGGTACTGTCCCTCAGATGAGGTTGGAAAGTAGGGTATTGAGTTAGGAAAACAGCATTTAAGTAAAGATTTGTATTGGTTTCCTGAATATATTTGCCCCTGTGAGTGATAAGAGAAAGTAAAACAAAATATGAAAAGAAAAAATAATTATTATCAAAAACATAACTAGCGTTAGTAACGCTATTTTTGCTAAATATAGAATGTATATGTCCCACTGATGTGCTCACACTTAGAAGCCACGTGCCTTGCTTTGATTAGTCACTATGTAACCAACTACGTCATCGATACAATTCAGTTCTCGCATTTTTAAATTCGGTTATTTTTTATGAGCATCCGCGTACATCGTGTATTACAGTGTTAATATGGCGATTATATAGAAGTGTGCAATACTGATCATATGTTGTAATATAGCTTTTGAAGCATTTCAAACAAGTTTATACTTTTGTCGTATCTGCAGCGAAACGGTAGTCAGTAGTAACATGAGGAATTGCGATTTTTCGGGGTTTTCTACAGATCGGAGAAAGAATTGCGTCACTACTAGTGTTTTTTTCCAGATACTGCCAAGTTAAACTGAGCATGGAATTGCCTCGACTTAATATGCAAATGAGATAACTAACCGTAAGAACAAGTTACGACTGTATTCATACAATATCCAATGATATATCTCAAGGGATTTTGTGAAATGGTTATTTGGAGGTACCATCTGAGACACAGGCATTTAACATGTTTAAGGCATCATATTTCGTGCCACTTTACGCTACTTTACGCCGCATGCACGTGACGTAAACCATCAATCACGCATTAACTGGTGCAACATCGAAGCTAAACCTCCGCCTGAGAAAAAACAGTCTGAAGTCATCCTACATCATGTTATTTTTCCACCTCATTTTGCCACTTTACGTGTTTTAGGTACACATTTTAGCTTGATACATGGTAGGCTACTAAATTTAGCAATGACCGCATTATTTGCGATGTGACGTAGGCATACCTGGCTATTATACAAGCGCTATTATTGTATATTATATGTATTATGTATACTAAAAAAGTTGATTTCCGATAAAGTGGCAAGGGCACGTGACGTCAAGGGGTCAGCGGACTATGTATATTTTAGCTTTATAGGGCACAGGTTGAAGCAATTGACCATACATTAAGTATACATAAAAGCACCAATAAGTGATAAAAAATAAGCTAACATTGTTTTAACCCATCTTGTTACACATTACCATGTTCCCTATGTTTTAATGGGCCGTACTTGGATGCCCTCAAGACAACGGACTCTCACGAAACAGTCAACCGATTTATAGCATTGTCGCCTATTGCAGAAGTTGGACAAATGTTAGCCCTCCGCAATGATATATTCCCCGATGCAATATGTCAACGCTTTTTGAGCTATGGATTATTTTGTTCAACACAATTCTGATTGTTTTCATGTCGTAAGACTTCGGTAACATTTATTTATTTTGCTTTCCCGATGACGCGTCGGCTGGTACCGTTTCGTTGCTTCTCTGACAATGTAAGCAGGTGTCCAACTGGTTACCAGTCAATGTAACATGACACTTACACGTGACACTGTACGAATATAAGCCACGCATAAGCTTATCGATGACGTTATCGGGAAAAACGATTAAGATTAGACAACATGGCTTCCCTAGAAATGATAGAAATGTCGGTGCTATTCAATTGTCTGTCGTGACACATTTAACTGGTATAAATGTAGGTTTGTTCAAATGTTCGATAGGAAACAATATTTGTTCGATGCAAAATGTTTCTTTATGTGCCGGAACGACGTAAAAGTGTAGTTTGAAGCCGAGTTCGAGCCTAGGACAAACTATTTGTTTTGTATTCATAATTGATTCAACGTTTTCCCACATTTTATATGTATTATATATATATTCACAAAGGGTCCTTGTGAGTTGTGCACTGGGTTTACTGTGTCTCAGACCACGCAGTCAGGTCGGGGCGTACGGTGTTCACATATAATATCCTAGATTATTTTGTTATATCTATCAACGTGAAACAAAACCGGAATTTAGTATTCTAAAATTGTCGCCTGTATGTATTTCATAGTAACAACAGTACGAGGGTGGAGATAGGGGTGGGTGAGACTCTTCGCGGCGTCAAATATACACATCCTCGGGGTCATTGGCCTCCTAATTGTCGGCCCCTGGAAATGTTTGGCTGGCTAAACCCACCCCACACGTGGTATGTCCACCGCCCCCAGAGCTGGTTGCGCGTATACGCTTGGTCCAGACAGACATATGGATGTAACTAAGACGATTCAAATGACATTATGCAATATACGTATATAACAGTTTTCAAAAATATGTAAAAACAGTAGTTCTATAAGCTACATCAAATAATATTAATCAAATAAACTTATTAACAACGGCAGATATGTGGGAGTATAAAGTGTGGGCGGGGGACTCAATACAAAAGATACAACAATGGTGGTGTCGAACACACAACCCTCAACGAAAGATTAACTAAAACAAATATAATTGTAACCACTACGCTACATCATACATGAAATATATCTCTTGGTCGATATAGGTGCACGTATGTATAACAATGTATGTACATGTATGTTCTAAAATTAGATAATGAAATCACAGGTTCATTGTTACTATGGACTTGACCATGCGTACATTTCCCATAGAGGGCCTGACGTATGTTGGTGTGATACACGTACGATTCGAGTGCCTGTGATCACTATTTTCAAATATTAACAAATACGTAACAACAAAAGTGAATACTTAATTAAAAATATGCCTCAATGTTGTTTGAATATATTTCGGGCCAATATTGGTCACATACATGCTACATCGTCATGCTAATGTCAGTTTTGCACTTTTTACACACTTACTTTATCTATGATGGTTCAATATGGAATCTCCTGTGACCTTTGCCCTTGCCACGTTATCGGAAACCAAAAATCCGTAGCCGAAAGGTTGCTACTTGTTTATCAACAAACCTGTCGTAAACAAAACACAAAACAGGTGAGACTCTTTTATCCCGTCAACACAGTGCGTATGTGCCGTGAAACACGGTGCCGTAATACATTTTTGATATACTGTCAATACGACCTAATCACTGCGTATGCATATGTGCGGTGGCTGGGATTATTTATTTGCATTTTAAAGCCATTATGTGTTGACGGGATAAATATAATAGGTTAGTGCCGTGAATCGGAAAAATATCTGGCGCGGCACGGAAACGGGATGTGCTCGGCAGAGCATCGCCCATCCCGTTTCCTAAGCCTTGCCAGATATTTTTCCCATTCACGGCACTAACCTACTATTCTCTGTATATCCTGGCGTGCTGCTAAGCATCATGTCAGTCCAATCACTTTAGACTGACTGATAACCGACAAAAATCCTGCCATTAAAAAACTTCATGTAAAATACAAGAATGATAAAAAATATTTATTACAGTTTCCGTTTGTGTGAATATTCATACATTCACGAGTGAGCATTAATATACATACAGTCGAACCTGTGTTAACGACCACCTGTGAATAGCGACCACCTGTCCACAACGGCCAGCTAAACCCCCCCACCCCACACACCCCCCCCCCCCCCGTCCAATTTGTTCTTTAAAATACCTTGGAATAACGACCACCTCCGAACAACGACCAGCGACCAGCGATTTTCGTTCACACGCGGCATTTTTTACTGCAAACAGCGACCATTAGCGACCAAGTCATGTTTTGTCGGCAAAAAAAAATAACATCACAATCGCCGATTTTCCTTTCATCACAAAACTCGGCGACACGGGGAAAAGTTGCCGACAGATTGCGACAGAAATGAAAACATTTACCTTGCCCGATATGTTCGGTGTCATTTTGGCGACATTAAACATTTTCAATGAAAAATATTGCATAACTCCATTAAAGGCCCCGAGCGGCTCAGTATTACAATTTTCCGATTTTTTCAAACACAAAAACATGTTTGGCAACTGATTTAGTACACAAAACTAACATATACTGCCTAATAGATACATCTCGAGTCTTGAGATTTACATCTTAATCGCAATGTGAAGACAACAAAAACTTGTTTTGTTTACCACTCAATGCAAAATATCAATATTGACAAATTAATTCCCGTAACCCAACTGCTTCGGCTCGGAAGCGAGTCGATAAACTCCGGCTATCGGAATTCATCGGCCGCGAATCAGGGACTTGGGCAGTTGACCCGAGCTTCTATCGGAAAACCGATCGGACTTTGAACACGCACCTGCTATTTGTTTATCAACAAATATTGATATTTTCATCGACTACAAACTCATTTTTGTACCAAAATGAATGCAAACAGTTTCAAAGTGTGCGTAAATAGAAACCTGTTGGATTTATGTGTGGGAAAACCCAATAGGAGGCCAAATTCGGCAACTTGAGCCGTATTGGGGCTTTAACGGTAATTCCAGATATGTATTCCGTGTCGTGTATTCCAATTGAATAGGCATAATGCAATTCTGCGCAAGTCATAAAACTCGATCATTAGCTGGCAAACTGTGTTTACACGATGCTGATTCGTCTACAGTGACAAGACTAAGACTTCAAACACACCGCGCATGTCAAGTGTAAATTTCACACATCGGGGCACAAGGCCATATCAAAGATCAATACATGCGGTTACTGACATTAGTCACGTAGTCCACACTAGACTGGTACCCTGTCTGATGCGCAGCATATATAGCGTTATTCCTAGCGACCGGGAACCAGTCTAAAGTGACACGACAAACGTGTCTATATGAATTAGGTCTCGATCTCCGACAAATCCCGGCTTATTGCATTAGCGACCAGACCAGGCAGTGGATTCGCGTAGTCTGCCCATGGTTTACATGGTTTACAATGCTCGCGAATCTCTAATTAAAAACATCAGTAATTACGTCAGCGGACATTGTTAATTCGTCATAGGCTGCTTAAATATTCGGGCTTGACCAGGATAGTATACAGTACATTGGACAGAAAGCAAATAAGCCTGGTGTTCTCTCCTGATTTGGACACCTAGGTAGCTCGTGTGGGTTACTCGACTTGACGCATTCAATGAAATATTTTTGTTACAAAAAAAACTTGTGGTTTTCACAGGCCGCGCCACATAGGCTATCGTTTTAATACAGACTATACGACCGTTATTAATTTCAACTGGTGGTGAGAAATACTAATGGTCATGCTAAATTAAACCACTTACATGTAATTACGACAAGCTATTAAATGGTGCACCAAAGCGGGCCGCGATATATACTTATCGTGAAGATAATTACTCCCCTTTGTATATAATTTTTTTTTTTTTTTTTCCAAAGCGAGGCTGGGTTCAGAACACTAACAACAAGATGAGAAAACAAAATAAATTGACTATTTTAGCCATTTTCATGCAATTTTTAATTGATGAAAAGCATGCATATATACTGAGCAACAGTAGAAACGTCCCGCCATATTCAGGGAAAGATTGTTGGAAATCTATAAGGATGGTGGTACTAAAACCTGTACAGAAAATGAAGTTTAATCACTTGTGAATCCATATCAGTTGACAAAATTGTGTTGCGATGAAAATATTTCGAGTGACATCACGGCGAATTCGGGAGGGGTCAAAATCAAAAATCTGATTTTTCAATTTTTTTTAAAAAATGTTTAGGGCTTGATGATTTCTCTCTAAAAAAACTTCCACTGTATTCTGTATGATTAATATCGTGTGTGGCCACCATTTGCATGAATACACGTCATAATTCTACGGCGCATGGACGTGACGTAACGCAGAATTAGTGGGTTAGGCAGATTCCTCCATTATTGTTGTAAAGCCCGTGTCAGATCTCGAATGTTGTCAATTTGGTGGTTAGCCCTCGCCTTACGACCCACCTCATCCCAGACGTGTTCGATTGGGTTGAGATCAGGGTAAACCGCAGGCCATGGAAGGACGTCGACGTTGTTACGAGCCCGGTATTGAGTTGTGATTATGGCTGTGTGCGGGCGGGCATTGTCTTGCTGCAATGTTATACCAGGGCCGTGGTGGCGAATGAAAGGCATTGCATGAGGAGTTAGCACCTCAGCAATGTAGCGCTGTGCATTGAGACTGCCCTGTATGACCACGAGCTCAGTCTTACGGTTCCCCATGATCCCACCCCACACCATTACACTCCCTCACCCGAACCTGTCCCTCTCAACCTCACAGCATACGCGTAGCCTACCATCTGTATGGCTGAGTGTGAACCAAGATTCATCAGTAAAGAGAACTCGGTTCCACTCAGCCCGCCGCGACCACAATAACCTAGGACCACGGTGATGTCGCGTCATTATTTGACCGGTATATGGGCGTCGTGCTCTGATTGGCAGCGCGTTGCATCGCAAGTGCCTACGGATGGTCTACGCTGACACACCGTATCTCCTAGCCGTTACGGTGGCTGGCAAACGACGCTGGCGTAAGTGGGTTAACGTGATGTAGCGGTCAGTCCTGGCGGTGGTGGCACGGGGGTGACCGGGGCGGGGACGATCGTCAACAATCCCATGCAGTCTGTTGATACCGAGTCACAAGCTTCTGTATGGTCTTCAGACAGCAGCCGAACCTGCGAGCCACGACACTGGCCGTCATTCCCGCGCCCAGCATTCCAATTGCCTGATTTCTATCAACATTAGACAAGCGTGGCATGACGAAAACAATGAAAAAGTAAAACTTTTTTCAATTTTCGGATTAGTCTGTGTCGCAAGTATCGTACGACGTTGACTGAATTAATTTATCGAGTACAGGTATAGCGCGCACGTGCAATAAGTGGAAATAAACGTTCCGGTTGTTGACCGTTTTGAACCTTGTGTATTTGGTGGAAACTTAACACGGGTGTATTCACAAAATGACCAGTGTCTCGCATGTACATTCACAGAATGTGTAACATAAACATATCCAGAGATATATCGGTTCAAAAAGTGGGACGTTTCTAGTGTTGCTAAGTATATATTACAATAGAATGCTAAAAACATGGCCGACTTTGTTGTGAAACTGGGAAAATGTTCGACCCTTGGAACAACGACCACCTGTCAACAACGACCACTTTGGCCACTTCCCTTTGCCGGTCGTTGTTCACAGGTTCGACTGTACATTAAATTACGCAAACAAACAATTGCCGCATAACTGCATGTTTAATCATCGCGGATACGTGAAATATACAGTGCAACCTCTCTTCAACAGCCACCCATGGAATGACGCAAAACTGGCTGTTGTAGAGAGGTGGCTGTTCGCGTCCGCTGTTTATTTCTTTTTCTCGATAATTCTCATCAAAAACATGCTTTGGCAACATTTTAGAATCACTTCCAATGCTCAACAGTCTAAGGGTTAGATACAGAGGAATATCCATTTGGGATATAAAATAGTGGCTGTTATAGAGAGGGTGTTGTTGTAGACAGGTGGCCGCTCGGGGAGGTTCGACTGCAGTCTCATTCGACATATATACTCATGGACAAAAGTCCTGTCCCCTGCGTGTGCCACATATATAAAAGTCCTGTCCCCTGCGTGTGCCACATATATAAAAGTCATGTCCCCTGCGTGTGCCGCATATATAAAAGTCCTGTCCCCTGTGTGTGCCACATATAGTCCTGTCCCCTGCGTGTGCCACATATATAAAAGTCCTGTCCCCTGCGTGTGCCGCATATATAAAAAGTCCTGTCCCCTGCGTGTGCCACATATATAAAAGTCCTGTCCATGCGTGTGCCACATATATAAAAGTCCTGTCCCCTGCGTGTGCCACATATATAAAAGTCCTGTCCCCTGCGTGTGCCACATATATAAAAGTCCTGTCCCCTGCGTGTGCCACGCATATAAAAGTCATGTCCCCTGCGTGTGCCACATATATAAAAGTCCTGTCCACTGCGTTTGCCACATACATAAAAGTCCTGTCCCCTGCGTGTGCCACATATATAAAAGTCCTGTCCCCTGCGTGTGCCACATCCCTGCGTGTGCCACATATATAAAAGTCCTGTCCCCTGCGTGTGCCACATATATAAAACCTATGTTGTAAATAAGACTTACGATTTAGAGGCTTCAGATCAGTAGCCGATTTCACCAACATTGCAAAGTATACTTTTCTAGCAAAGTATAATTTGAGGGAGTAATCATTTATTTTTTCCTGAAATGCATTATTTCATATAGAACTAACCACTGCATATATTTGATGAGTAAAAGTATGCAGACTTATTATACTGAATGTATTACATTATCACAGCCAAAATGGCTGTGATAATGTAATAAAATAAGTATAATAAAAATTAATAAATTTATCCTAAAATTGAAAATTTCTGCTTCAACGTATACTTTGATAGAAAAGTATACTTTGCAATGTTGGTGAAATAGTCTACAGGTATGTTTTAATTTTTCACTTCCTGGTTCGCTTCCTGGTTAGCTCAAAACCGGTTAGTTTAAAATCAAGTCACGGGAATTGCGGTTTTGCACAGGTATCAGTAGCCGATTTCATCAACATGGCAAAGTATACTTATCTAGCAAAGTATACTTTGAGGGTGAAATGTTCAATTTAAGGATAAATTTATTAATTTTTATTATACTGAATGTACTGAATGTATTACATTATCACAGCCATTTTACTTTGCAATGTTGGTGAAATAGGCTACTGGTTGTTTGGTTGGTTTGTGTTAATTAGTTATCAATGAATCGCAATTTCGTCATATACAATACATGGGTAACTATATGCTCTATATATTCAACAAAGCACTACCCAAATACGTGCGTGTTAAACTATGTGTCTCTGTTTCGTCTCGTATGATCTTATTTATATGTCTATGTTGGAGCGTGCTGGTAATTCTAGATTAGCGTAGAATCATCAACCATGTTTAGCTGAAGCAAAGTAGCATATCAAAACAATTATATAGTATATTAAAGGTACATTCCCACTCAGTAAGCACAACTGTTCTTTATAGGAATTAAGTAAGTGTTTAAATGTGTCACTATTCCACCTGTTCTAAAGTGCCCGGAAAACAGATATAATCATTTAGTAATATTTATTTTACTGATAGTGACGCGCGTTGGTATCAGGCTATTTTCATATGCAAATGAGGCATGATATTTTTTACTTATTCATAATAATGAAATGCGTCACCTGAAAACATAATATTTTCGACAGATTATAAAGTATGATCATTGCATATCAACAAATAACTACAGAGAATAAATAGTAATGTCCGTTAACATTTTAAGGAAACATTTTAAGGATATCAGTGTGAAAATGTTCGTCTAAAATAAAATGCATAATAATGCCAATGAATACGTGAGGTAATGGTGAATGAATGTTTACTTTTCCAGAAAATATCATACGTACAGAATATACAAAAGTATATGCATCACTATGGCATCACGGGACGGTTGAAAATAGCCAAAATTGACTGCTTTTTTGAGGGCGGCGTGTGACTTATAAAAATCACCGCCTCTCACAATCAGTTAAGGAGGCCCTTGCGACAAGTATTGAAAAATACTCGCAAATGAAGTACAAATCGTGCGCCACAATAAAAAAAGCAGTAACCGCATCAGATGTGTTCAATTAATTGTTTACAAAGTTACCCCACCCACCTATTTTTGGCCAGAAATTTCAAAACTACTGAATTTATCGGAATTGTTTTCATGAAAATATGAGGCACAGATACTTTGCTATGTCTTGTTCTATCACTTGTAACACCACACCATTTTCTGAAAATGATTTCAAAGCGGGGTCATAACCAGCTCAAATTTTCGCTACAAATGCCCGAAAAATACCTTAAATTCTGACGCGAAACCGTACCGGCGAGACAGCATATTTTCCAAGATGTCAAAATCAACCGGAGCTAACATTCAGTTTCGTAGAATTATGAAATACTCTAAAAAAATACACCTAGTCGAGCCTCCCAAAGTCAAGAAATATTCATAAACCTATTTTTCTAGACACACTCATGTAACTTACAGGGTCGGTAGTGAAGTATATAGAAAATCGTCCACACCCTTTTTAAAGCTAGCTGCCCACTGTCCCGTGAGACCTCAAGGGGAAATATTTTTTCCCCGAAACGGCTCGTCTCGCTCTATATTGCTAATTTCATCAATTTTACGTAAAACGCAAAGGAAGAAAAATGTACAAAATGAAAGCTGATGTCGAAATGGGGCGCGGATATCGCCCACCCCCAAAATGGCTAAACGCGAAGTTTCATTTCGGTGTATCGACAGCAAAATACCATGCTTACCTCCAGCCCTGCTGAACCCTGCATATTTGAGTGCAGTAAACTAAAAATGCTGGATGTTATCTTGGGACATGTTCTTCTGTCAATCAATACTGGTTAGAGGTGAAATATGACACCTTGAAAAATCAGACTTTTCCCCTAAGGTATCACGGGACGGTTGAAAATAGCCAAAATTGATGCTTTTCTGAGGGCGGCGGGTGACTTATAAAAATCACCGCCTCTCACAATCAGTTAAGGAGGCTCTTGCGAGAAGTATTGAAAAATACTCGCAAAAGAAGAACAAATCGCGCGCCAGAACAAAAATTCAGTAACCGCATCAGATGTGTTCAATTAATTTTTTACAAAGTTACCCCACCCACCTATTATTGGCCAGAAATTTCAAAACGACTGAATTTATCGGAATAGTTTTCATGAAAATATGAGGCACAGATACTTTGTTATGTTTTGTTCTATCACTTGTAACACCACACCATTTTCTGAAAATGATTTCAAAGCGGGGTCATAACCAGCTCAAATTTTCGCTACAAATGCCCGAAAAATACCTTAAATTCTGACGCGAAACCGTACCGGCGAGACAGCATAGCATGCGCCATTTTCCAAGATGTCAAAATCAACCGGAGCTAATATTCAGTTTCGTAGAATTATGAAATACTCTAAAAAATACACCTAGTCGAGCCTCCCAAAGACAAGAAATATTCATAAACCTATTTTTATAGACACACTCGTGTAACTTACAGGGTCGGTAGTGAAGTATATAGAAAATCGTCCACCCCCTTTTTAAAGCTAGCTTCCCACTGTCCCGTGAGACCTATAGTATAACCCACTGCGTGGGAATGTACCTTTAAACATATGGTATTATTATGCACAGCTATGACAATTACACATACCCTGTAATGATACTATATGGCTACAAAATATATTATTATAGGGCATGGTATTCCCCAGAAACTGTGTCATTCCTAACATTACTGTTATACATATACGTACATGTGTTTACAAGATAGATGTCATCATGACCGCTTAACACATATTATACCTTTTATTCTTGCTATGTACCAAACAAGAAATCTCATGAATGACCTCAACATATGTTCCATCATGAACTCACAACATTTTGATCGCATTATAGTTTAATATTCATACATAATTATGTGACTCACAAATACTGAATTATCGAATCATTCACATAGAGAATAGTAGGTTAGTGTCGTGAATGGGAAAAATATTTGGCAAGGCTTAGGAAACGGGATGGGCGAGGCTCTGCCGAGCACACCCCGTTTCCGTGCCGCGCAAGATATTTTTTCCCATTCACGGCACTAACCTACTATTCTATTTATCGCGTAAAACATCTACAAATAGCTTCAAAATGCAATAAGGAAATAAGCCCAGCCACCGCACATATTCATACGCAGTGGTTAGGTCATATTGACAGGATATCAAATAAGTTTCACGGAACCATGTTTCACAGCACATACGCACTGTGTTGACGGGATGAATTTGCATTGTCCATATATACCTGACTTCTTGAATAATAACTGACCTGCTACCTGCTTATGACTATGACTACGTAGTTGCGAACGGTACCTCTTGTAATTTACTCCCGTACCGTCCGTAGCTTCTTGCTACGGACGGTACGGGAGAAGATTGCAAGAGTTACCGTTCGCAACTAATGACTACGTGAATGATACTTCATCCAAACGTTATTTGGCAATAACATCATATATTGTATATAAACTGAGATTCGATGGCCAGGATGACAGCATTGAATCTGTACATATATTTAGAAAAAAAGTTATATCCCTAATGTTATATCATATAGTGTATATAAACTGAGATTCATGTGTAGTGTTGCAAAATGATTGGTATTCTATGTTTATGTTATTGTCGTCGATATTGTTATAATAATAAATGTGTCGATGCATACTTTTCAATAAGGAATAAAACTATGGGCTGTTGCGTTTACTGTACATCAGTTGGTCTTGTTTATTTAAAGTGCGTGGAGTCCGAAGGTAAACGGTACAGTAAACTGTACAGTAAACGCTACTGTCCGTGGTTTTATTACCTATATTTACACTGCATTTTCGGATAGTTTCAAAGATGTAAATAACCATACACGGCGTAAAAATTAAGAATAGTGTTGTTTTACGCCGTTGTCGCAATTCATGGACCAGCGACGTTGCCGGTCAATAGCGTGACGTTATTGACAACTATGGAACGCCTTTACTGCCTCGTCATACTTGCAGCGGTGATGTCCTGTATTGTCAGCCTTATATTTTATACACACACCTTTATATTATTAGCCGACTTTGTGTTATTATTTGCTAACGTCTTTATATTGTGCACGAACGTCTTTATATTGTGTACGAAAGTACTTGTATTGTTTACGAACGTCTTTATATTATATACACACACCTTTATATTATTTGTTTACACTGTGTTATTATTTGCTAACGTCTTTATATTATGCACATGGTTTTATTACAATGCATTTTCGGATATTTTCAAAGATGTAAATAACCATATACGGCGTAAAAATTAGGAATAGTATTGTTTTACGTCGTTTTGTCGCAATTCATGGACGAGCGACGTTGCCGGTCAATAGCGTGATGTTATTGACAACGACGATGAACGTCATGTAATCTAATGACGTCAAACAAAACGTTAACGAAACAAAAACGTCGCGCGACGTCACATGGGGCTAATGTAATGTACTGAGATATGAAACTTCAACGCAATACGTTGAATGGGCGTTTCCATTATGAATTCAAGGACAGTGTAAATAAAATTATGTATAATTGGTATAAATTGTGGATAAATAACGTATACAAATGCAGTAGAATTAATATTTCATATCAATGTCTCCTCTGCACATAGTAGCGTAGGGCACTAATGGAGAGATAGAGAATACCAGGCTACTGTCTTTTGATATCAAGTGTAGCAGGCAAGGCTAGGAAACGCACAGGAATTCTGAGGCTTGCCAAGGGATTCCTACCGTTTCCGAGCCGAGCCTGATTAGCTTGATATCGAAATACAGTAACCTAGTATTATATTTATCAGGTAACGTGTTATGCTCGAAAATGACCATAGATGACGTCGTTATCTATGGATAGAACGCGGACTTGCTTTGCGTCATTACACTCACGCCATTCGGTAACGTCACGTGATGTCATCCGACCAATGGAACGTCAGTTTTCATTTCGTTGTAACCCGGATGTTTGCATCAGGTCAATGCCTATAGTGGTAATGGTCGCCTTCTGTAATCACAAACAAAAAGTGACAAAACAATGACTACACTTGTTTGTTGTGTTCTAAATGTTTCAATTAAAAACAGTATATACCGGTAATGCCATCCTATAACAAAGCCGACGGCCTGTGGATTGACGGCTAGCTATTTAAGCATATGCGAAAGTGACGTCATGGTGGGGATTCGCAAAACCTCATAATTTACCACGGGGTCGGCTCGGTGTTTGGATCCGAATGCGGCCAAGGTCACTGATAATACCAAAATTATATGAAGAGTACTCTGCTAAAACATTAATAAAGTTACAAATCTACATTGCCTATTGCGCAGATGTATGATATAGAGTTTATTCAACCATTTTGAAAGTACCGGATTTATTTCCCCGAGACATCTGGAAATCCGATAAAGAAACGAGTGAGGAGCAATGGAAATAAATCCTGTATTTCAAAATGGTAGTGGAATAAATTGTACATTATATATCAGGGCCTATCAATTAATATTCGACCCAGATTACATGCTCTTCGAAAAATGTGAAATTTGCTCTTAGACGAGCTTATAACGTACAAAATGTTTACGTCAGCGTATGAATTGTTTCTTCGCTCCAGGAATGACGTCAAAACGGGACGTCAATTGCGTCTCGCGAACGTCTAGGAGAATATATTTCATTCAAGGAAATAAATCCCTCCAGAATCACGGTAAATCACTGGGTAGCATGTAATATATTACGTTAATAAGTGCAAGAAACAGTGCATTGCATAGTGCACAAACATTATACCATACAATCATTGTCGGGACTATTTTCTCAATTTCCAATCAGTCACCGTTTGGGAGAATTTGTTTTCTGTCTGCAAAGTCACGTAAACAAAAATGAGACACGCCATGGGATGATTCATGAAATACGTTTACAAAATTTACAATACTTTACGTAAATGACGTCAAAAGTTTACAAAGTTTTCAGAGTACATGCGGAATTATATTCTGCATGTACTCTGAAAAGTATGTCAACTTTTTACATTATTTATGAAAAATATTGTAAATCTTGTAGACGTATTTTATGAAATTATGCAGATGTCCGAAGGCACAAAATCGCGTGTCTCAAATTACAACCAATTTTGGGACTGACTACGATGTCTATTAAACGTATTTCTATGCCAGAACTCCTGGGGCCCATCCATGATGTCCGGTTTATAGAGGTTTCACTGAATGTTTGACGCTAGACCATTCACATAAAATGTTCATGTATTTACCTCACTTAATAATGTTAATAATGAACTTCTCACTATCTCAAACATGCGCTCCAAAATTAATAACTTATCTGTTCGCTCCATCTCATTTGACCAAACTGGAGTAACCTATTTTTACATGTCGATATAATTATAGCATTTATTTAATAAAATAATTAAAACTTGAACAAGGGCATATCAGTTGTTATTCGACCCAGATTGAACAATGAAACCAAAAGACGATTGAACATGAGGTCCATTTGACCATGAAGCGAATTGTTTCTTAATTGTGACTTGAGAAATGGGACTCATGGGTTTTCCGACCAGTGTATATCCAGATCAGGCTGTGCATCCGCGCTTTAAAACTGGGACTAATGTATGGTCCCTGTGCAAAACAAGTTGTTGTTATCTCACTAAGAATCACGACCTCTTAATAGCACTTGCTTGTTTCACTGTAAATCAGGCAGTAGATCATTCTGAGCCATAGTTGTGTGATATGAGATCACGTATAGACATTATCACCTGAGATAAAAATAAGATCACATATATTTTCTTGGTGTCCGGTTTAGAGGGGTTCCACTGTAGATCGGAAAACGGCCAAGGTCGGCCAAGGACGCGTCCCATTCATATATAGCCTGAGAGTGATACAAGTACTCTATGCTAAAAAATAGTCTAGTCACATCCGCCACAAATAAGAAAAGGAACTACAGTAGTAAGGTGGTGCCAATTTATTCTGCATGGCCCGTCAAAGGAAACTGTGCCATTTGGGTGGTGACAATTTAAAGGTACATGCCCACTCAGTATGTTCTTATAGGAATGAGATCAGTGTATAATTGTGTCACTAGTCCACCAGTTCTAAAATGTACGAGTGCCCCTATACATATAAAATGTATAGCAATTTACTGTCTGTAATGAAGATAGCCTGTTACCACCGCGAGTCACTATCAGTAAAATAACTATTACTACTGTCTGTTCCACGTTTTGCTGCCGACGAACTTTTGGCTATTAAACACATTAAATCTAAAAAAGTACTTTTTCATCAATAACAAAAAGGTCGCCCTCCCCAAAAAATATTATTTGATGAAATTCCATCAAATATTTATTTTATTGCGAAAAAAACGATTTTCTTATGGGAATTTAACATGTGGGCTAAAAATAGAATTTTTTTAAATATTTTTTAATTTGTGGACCGATTTTCAAAATCAAAATTTTCCGATTTTCAAAATCTAACTTTCGTTTTCGTAATTACATCATTTTCAAGCTATCTCGCCAGGTTTCGGAGTCAATTTCCAAAATTTTTAGTTTTTTGATCCTGAAGGATCAAACAACGAACAATTTTGGAAATTGACTCCCCATGTTAAATTCCCATAGGAAAATGTTTTTTTCGCAATAAAATCAATATTTGATGGAATTTCATCAAATAATATTTTTTGGGGAGGGCGACCTTTTTGTTATTGATGAAAAAGTACTTACATGTACTTCTAAATATTTTTTAGGTTTAATGTGTTTAATGGCCAAATGTTCGTCGGCAGCAAAACGTGGAACAGACAGTAGTAATAGTTATTTTACTGATAGTGACTCGCGGTGGTATCAGGCTATCTTCATATGTAATTGAGGCAGATATTTTTTAATTATTTATACTAAATTAATTAAATGCGTCACCTGAAAAATGAATATGTTCGACAGATTATAAAGTATGATCATTTCACATCAAAAGATAAATACGGAGAATAAATAGTAATGTCCGTTAGCATTTTAATGAAACACGGTTATCGCCCGTGATATCAGTGTAGAAATTTACGTCTGATATAAAATGTATAATAATGCCAATCAATAAGTGGATTAACGGTGAATAAATTGTTGCCAGAAAATGTCTCAGATGATGTCTCTGATATAAAGAACATTTTGTGCCTACTGAGTGGGCATGTACCTTTAAGTGAAATAAAGCGAATGGGTGTAACGTCCCAGCAACAGCTAAGGTCATATCGAGACGGGACCATCGTATACAGTCTTACCGCAAAAGGTACGGCACCGCAGCAACATCAGAACTCAGTAGGGCGATAACTCTAACAATGAATTGTTCCATTTCCAAGTCGTAGTTAACTCCCTTGAACGATGGCTTATGTATGTAGGAAGAGACAATTTCGCTCAAATGAAATGAAACACAATACAAGTGAAAGGCTGGCACCCCATCACATCCTACGAAAACACATATATGGCTGTGACTGGATAAATGGGTCTTATGGGTTTTGCGACCATTGTAGATCCGGATCAGCATGTGCAACCGCACAGTCTGATCAGGATCTGCACTGTTAGCTATTTCAGAGACCAAACACCCGGCATGCTTCTAACAAGCAACATAGATCATTATCAGGTTACGTCATGAGCTGTGTGTTCCATCAGGAGCTACAGTGGTCACCATTATTTCAGTCACAGCCACACATAGACATTAATACATGTAAGTATAGTTGTGTACGGTTATGGTATAGATAAATGGCAATATACTTCAAATAATTATAAAAAATATAGAACAAATAGTTGTATTCAATAAATAAATAAATATATATACACTACCACCTGCGCTAATCTTGTTGTGTTTCAAACTACTTGAATATTGTGCTTGAAACCATGCAGCTGGATTGATTGAGCCTGAGCTGTAATACAGATCAGGCTCAGCCAATCAAACTGCTTGATTGTGAGTTGAGATTGTCAATAGATGTTCAGAAACGTTGACACCTGGGCGAGATTAAGGCACGCGATTCTGTACATACGTATATATACACAACGATAATCTGTCATTGCAGGGAACGTACAACTAGCAATATGTGATTGACGTATGAATTCACTTAAAGGGGCATATCAGGAAAAACGTGTTTTCATCATGGCCCTGTGTAAAGTGATTTAATTGAAGATATATGACGATACCTGCCGCTGGGTTGTTTCTATTTTCACCCATATGCATGTAGGTACATAAATATCGGATTTCCTATCTTGTTGTGTTGCGTTCAACAAGATAGAAATCTGATACTTATATACTGATATCGGTCAAAATTGAAACAACACACCAGTGCTAGTATCGTCATAGATATTCAAGTTTATTTCGATATATGATGGATTATCTCCCCCTTTTCGACTTAGAATTTACCAATTTTGCCTTGTAACTTGTAAAACTGTTAAACCGTACTAGTTATAGACCTGAAACTTGGTATTTAGCTTCCGTATGATGAGTAGATGCGCAAAATTTAATCCGATTTTTTTATTCGACCCCTGGGAGATGGAATATCTCCCCCTGTTCGACTTAGAATTTCACCATTTTGCCTTGTAACTTGTAAAACATCTAAACCGTAATGGTTGGAGGCTTGATGCTTGGTATGTAGCTTCCTTATGGTGTGTAGATGCACAAAATGAATTTCTATTTTTCCTTAGACACTGAGCCATGGATGTTTGGACTTGGAATTTTGCCTCGTTTACTATCAAAGCGATATGTGGGACATCCGTGTTCTATGAACACATTTTCTAGTTTCTTTTTTTTTTTCTCCTCGTGTAAATGCGAACGTTAGCTATACAAATTATACATAACCATTGAGCACCATAATTTAGTTTATACTTTATTGGTTTTTTGATATATAGTACCACAACCGTACACCAGTAGCTTTAACTCGTTTCAGTCTAAGGATACGATATTGTTATCCTTTTTCTTCCTTTTTTAAATATCAGTATTTGTTTTATTTCTCCAAAAAGGTATACGTTGCTACCACTCATTTTAACCGTCTCGTCTCGACGGTTCAAACGAGTGGTAACAACATATACTTTTGAGACGAAATAAAGAAAACAGGGAATTGTTTCTCATAAAAGTTTCATACTACTATAATTGTATCCCGTCTTTTCTTTGGTTAAGCAATGTACAACATAGTGTATTACCCTCATAAAAAAAACATGACACGAATCGTAATTTATTGCCTACAAAATGAATAGAACCCCTGCCCTGATTTTATATTATTTTTTCCCAATTTAATTTAAAACAGTAATATAATATGGATGTCCAGTGGATTTGATATTTTAGACACGCCATGTGATTATGTATCTAAGAACATGTGCAATATCTCATGCAAAATATGTACTGTAAATGATGTCGAAAGTTGACGACAGTTTCATATCAAATCCGGATTATTCAGTTGACCGGTTTCTGCAAGCAAAGAATGTATATGTCATTAATTCTTTATTATTTTCTTTACTGTACTACTTTTACACCGCGCATGAATATCTGAAGATTTAGTGTGGTTAAACATATACGGGATTGCGAGGACGCGAGAACGCGAGGCGAGAATGCCAGCTTTAGGCGATTGTGACTTACTTATCGAATAGCTTTGATGTGTTGGGCAATGTGAGAAATTATCTATGGAAGCTATTACTGATTTGTATTGGCGAAAACCCATGATGCGATGTAGTACATGGCCCGACTCAATAGTCCAATATTTAAGAATAAAGAGACTGTCTTTAGATATCAAGTTTATCAGGCAAGGCTATGCAAGTAGTAGGCGTCGACACGAGCCTGCTGAGCGTGATATCAACAGTGTCAAGAGCACTAGTTGTGGAAGGTAACTCTGAAAAACTCCTGTTGACGGTACGGGAGTTTTGCAGAGTTACTGCACACAACTAAAATACTAATACTAATATGTGGCCGTGACCTGGGGAAATGGGGATTATGGGAATTGTGACCAGTGTAGCTCCTGATAAAATAACACACTCATGTAGCCTGAACAAAATTACCTTATTAAATATTGCTTGTTATAAGCATGGTGGGTGTTTCATTGATGGAAAGACGCACAGTGTAGATCCTGATCAGACTGTGCGGATGCACAGGCTGATCTGGATCTACACTGATCGCATAACCCATAAGGCCCCATTTCTTCAGTAACAGCCACATATATAGAATATCAGGCCATTGTATTTTGATAGCAAGTATATCAGACATGACTAGATACCGCGTATGAAGAATACCGCGTATGAGGAATTCCCATCACAGGTAATACCGAGGTTTAAAAGAGGCCATGTGACGCCGTTAGTCCAGTGAAACGTTGTTGTATGTCTGTAATTCAGGCGCTTATGTTTCGCCTCAATCTCTCTAGAGCCACCAAGACTGCGAGAGCATTGTTCAGACACATCCCAGTTGACCTGAACTTGGTCTAAAAAAATATTACCCAAGAAAATACGGGGCTTGCTATGTACAGACGACCAGCATGATGGCACAGAGTCAGTCGGGTGGCCACGGCCTAACCTTTCTGTTGAACTGACTTAACCATTTCCACCCTAACTAACTGTAAATGTTAATTAAACAATTCGTCATAAAATTATTTTCATCCATGTCCATTTGTAAGAAGGGTGTGTGTTTGTTTCTGAGAAATGCAGATCCTGATGAGACGACTCGCTACGAGCCGGCTCATCTGGATCTACACTGTCTGGCTACGCTGCTAAAGTGGTACATGTATGTAATGTTGAAATGGTTAGAATCCTCATCAATCAATCAATTTGCATCTGTCTTGCATAGGCTATCTGCTAGCAAAGCCATTGCTGTATAATAGTAATAATAATAATAATAATAATAATAATAATAATAATAATAATAATATTAATAATGATAATATGTCCGGTTTAAAGAGGTTTCACTTTATACCCCATGGTGTCGGGTTTACAGAGGTTTCACTTTATACCCCAGGGTGTCGGGTTTACAGAGATTTCATTTATACTCCAGGGTGTCCGGTTTAAAGAGGTTTCACTTTATACCCCAGGTTGTCGGGTTTAGAGAGGTTTCACTTTATACCACAGGGTGTCGGGTTTACAGAGATTTCATTTATACCCCAGGGTGTCGGGTTTAAAGAGGTTTCACTTTATACCCCAGAGTGTCCGGTTTAGAGAGGTTTCACTTTATTATCAAGGCTGCAAGTAAGGGGATTAGCTTAGGGATAACGAGATAGAGAGGTTTCATTGTAGATCAGACATTTGATCATTCGGAGACATAACTGTGTGCTATGCGGTCACGAACAGACATTATCACCTGAGATAATTGACCACGAAAATCATCGAAAATAAGATCACATGTGTTTTCTTGGTGTCCGGTTTACAGAGGTTCCACTTGGAAAAACAAACAAAAACTAAATATTGAACGCATTTTATTACAAACAGGGTGAACATAAGTACTCAGTGACCTTCACCTTGGGCGGTCGGACGTGGGTCGTATGCAAAGCGAAGCACAATTCCTAGACACACATTGTGGCCAAATAGTATCAAAATCGGTGAAGCAGTTACGTACGTACGTACGTACATGGACTAACGCTATGTCCCCTCTTGCATATCGACGAGGGGATACTGATAATAATAACTGGCCAACAACCTAGAATCAGCCCCCTTTTCTCTTGTCGAAACGTAATTCATTAACAAAGCTACATCACTGTGCAATAATTAGCGCAAATGACTTAATTAGCGTACTCAAATTACCCCGAAATGACTCAAATCCGCAAACTGGACAGGTGGAATTTTTAGGTGATTAATTATGCAAGAATCCGTCTACCCACGTGATCGCTGTCAGCCAATGAGCAGAGAATGATCTGTTGCATACTATTGATCTACCTTCAAGCGACTATAATTTTGTACATAATAAATTGCACCGTAGATATGTGATAACGACAAGTACCGGAGTGAGTAACGTGAATATTTTGTATTTGACACCGTTCGTTATGGAGTTTTGCCCGTTTGGAAATATCCCTGCGAAAGCAATAATCACGATACATACTGATAACAATGTGTCCGGGCTAGCTTTGAGGGCTTAGAGTGGGGGGGGTGGGGGTGGGGGCGGGGGGGGGGGGGGGGGGGGGGGGGGGGGGGGGGGGGGGGGGGGGGGGGGGGGGGGGGGGAGGGGGGGGGGGGGGGGGGGGGGGGGGGGGGGGGGGGGGGGGGGGGGGGGGTGGGGGGGGGGGGGGGGGGGGGGGGGGGGGGGCTGAGACAAAATAATACAATAGACTTATTCAGTATGGCCCCTAAGCCTGTTGTAGTTTAGGGGCTGTTCCTTTGATCTTTTAAATACCAATATCCCATAAACACAACATGTTAGAACGTTTCAGTCCCGCCCGTCCGTTCGTCCGAAATATGAGTAAACCATTTTAAAAAATTTACACCGGCAGATTCCAGTTGATCAAAGAGAGCTTCCAGTCCACCTTGAGTTCATAAGTCTCTGACACAGTTACAATAAGTGTAACGAAACAGGCCTCAGAACTGGGGGCCGTTTCAATAAACTTCGTAAATAGTCTGAGGGCAATTGCTCAGAATCCGGAACCTCATGTTAATTTTTCTTTGTTAGTGGTTTTGTATTCGTCTTGGATCCCACTTTCCGAAAAATCCGGATGCCATTTTTTTCGGACAATTTCAAGGTCATTTCAAGGTGATTCAAAATCAAGGTAAAAATCCTGGTATGTATGCCCTAAAACCGAAGAATTCGTTCCTTAGAAGTGTCAATATCTTCGGTGGTATGCATCACAATAATTAAAAATCAACTACAAAACATCTAACAACAGCTATCGAGGTCAAGGTCACAAAACTATATTGTGATCAAGCAATAAACTCGAGTCTAAGAAATGACTAATTAGAAAGGAAAATGTTTGTGCTTTGGTCTTTACTTGGAAAGGCGATGAAAGGTTTTAATATGTATACAAGCCCAGTGGCGCAGTAAAACTATTTATAAATATCGATAACTCGGAAAATTGATATAATTTATATAACTTTGTTTAGCTGAACCAGAGCTGTGGCACAGGCTCAGACAATCAATCTGTCTAAACCAGAACCGAGGGAATTGAAGCTTGGACGATCCGGTGAAAGAGATGTGAAGGAGTGGAAGAGTAGGTTCATGGCTACTGTATTAAAAATAAAAATATCTTCAGAAATTTACTTTTGTTAAGTTGAATGCCAGTTCAAGGTCGTGGAAAATTAAGAATAATGTCATATTGTATTTATCAAAATAACAAAAAAACAGGATAACTATCATATAATGGTCATCTATTGAATATGTGTGCCAAGTTTCATTAATTAAAAACAAAACATTAAAGCACAGGTCTTAGGAAATGATAATATCAATGTCATGCTTCATCATTTTTATAATTACATTAATTTAATTGTGCATAAATTGAAATGTTCTCCCTCAAAGAATACTAGTGAAGATAAGTGAACTCAACAATGTGTGTGAAACCGGCTACTGGGTACAACTGTTTGAAATTGTCATAAGCCACATTTCTCCAATTACAGTCACATATTCGTATGTTTTCTTCAAACAAATATTGCATGTGATCAAGCGGTGGAGCGCCGTGGCGTAATGGTTAGTGTGTCGGACTACTGATCCAAGGGTCATGGGTTCGAGCCTTCCTAGCGGCGTGCGTTGTGTCCTTGAGCAAGACACTTTATCCACACTGTTCCAGTTCACCCAGCTGTAAATGGGTACCGATAATTCGTATTTGCTCTGTAAATACGAATTACCGGCTTCTCTCAAAATATCTCTACCTCCGTTCTTTCTCCCATTCTTGGGAGACGGCATGCAAGGTCAAGCAATAAACTCGAGTCTAAGAAATGACTAATTAGAAAGGAAAATGTTTGTACTTTGGTCTTTATTTGGAAGGCGACGAAAGGTTTTAATATGTATACAAGCGCAGTGGCGCAGTAAAACTATTTATAAATATAGATAACTAGGAAAATTGATATAATTGATATAACTTTGTTTAGCTGAACCCGAGCTGTGGCACAGGCTCAGACAATCAATCTGTCCTATTTCAAGCACAACTGTCAAGTATTTTGACATAGGTACATTATTAATTCAAATATTGGCCAGATTATCGCAGGCGTTAGCTTTCGTGTTTAGTTTATTTTCTGTGCATACACGTTATGTTTAGAAGCTCCGTAAGTATGCCAACCCGTATTAAAGACACTTTTGTACAGGTGGAACGTATCCGCAGGGGACATGGATTTGTTTCATTATTCGTTCCCACGAAATAATAATTCATTCCCTCAATTT